>JARHVA010006248.1:617500-665000 GCA_037957365.1 Torreya grandis
AGTACCATTCCATTCAAAAGTGATTTTTTTGGTGCCCTATCCGTTGGTCTCATATATTTTTTAAAACTCAATAAAATTATAAAGTTAAAAAATAAGGGTTTTTTCATCAAATATAATTCCATTCTAATGTGCTTTTTGGCTAAAATTGATGAATTTTGGGAAATTTCAATGTCCACGCAAGCTCCACATTAAATTTGGCATTAGGGGTGATACCCCTCAACCTTAGCCTTTACCAAAAAATGGAATGTGCCAAGGGATCTACCCTTTGACCTTAAAATGGGCTATACCTATTGACCCCACTTGTTCAGTACTTCCAATGTACTTTCTTACACAAGAGGGTGATGTTTGATCTGACATATGGTTAAATACCCTCAAAACAACATTTTATATGTACTATTGATATTTCTATATAGATGCATTATTATTAGAACCCAACATCCTCCTATTTACATATTTTTATTTTTACTTGTGCCATTTTGGTGTTGACTATACTGATTGATCACATTTGGATGCATTATCAACTATGTCTGACATCCATTCACTAAGATGTGCATTGTCACGTTTGCACTATTTAATATTACCTATCTAGATGCATTATCAACTAAGTATAACATAATCATATTCAACATGCATTGTACTTAAAAAATTTAGGAGGGGGTCATTGTCGATTATCTTAGAGGGCTTATTATGGGCCCTACATTCTTGCTTGTGTACACACTTAGTTTCCTCAAATTATATACCACTATGGTGTCATTTAATAGATTTCTCTCACATTTATGGATGCATTGTCAACATATCTTAATTCCCATTCACTAAGCATGCATTATGACATGTGCAGTGTTTTTCTCATTGCACATATTTGGTATCTTCTCTTAATGATTTCGACTCCACTTGATAAATACCAGTTGATTAGGAGTTTTGATTCTACACCATGGTTCTTATTGAAAAGACCAAATATGCTTATTTATGTGTTTACATGGAACACTTACTCACAAGAAAGAATAATATTACATTCCTATATGGACATATTCATACTCCCACTGATCATATTTAGTACAATAAGTGGGCTAATTATTATGATAAAGTTTTTGATACATTACTTTTGCATGTTTTCATGGATCTTTATTACCATGTGGATCGTGCATAGTGTCCCTACACTATTTGAATAGTTATTTAGTCTCTTTTTTGAGATTTTACTAAGATTTATATAACTCCTCCTCATCCTCTTCCTATCATCTCTTGAGAGACTATTCTACTCCCTCCTCCTACTCTATTTATTATGCTGACACATTCATGGTGCACTGTGCTCTTCATTTTATCAAGCTGCCACTACATGATGATATTCTACCATATTTAGTTTTCCTATTCTATATTATACTTCCATTCTTATTAAGTATGTTGCTCTTCCATATACTTCATAGTCTTATACTTTAGATGAGTATATTATTTCTAATGTGAGTATACCCACTAAGAGATTTAATGATTCATATGTCCTTATGGGTATTCACATTATAGATTTATTTTAGTCATCTACAATATATTATTCAATTTTAATGGTTATTGAGATGAGCTCTCCTTTTCACATGGACATTATTCCAATGAATGTCCCATGTCTTTCTCTTAATAGGTTAACTTCCATGTCATTACATCTAGTTCTTGTGCATGATATTTCCAGACCTATGCCACACCTTGTTTTTAGACATATTTTAAATATATTCGTAATGTTTCCTTAATCCTCCCTTATGTAATGGGAATACATTCAATACACACCTTATTTTTTCTTTTGTAAAAAGAAGAAACAATGTTTGATGCAGATGGATCTTCTTCAGTCTTCAAATAGAGGATCTTGTTCTCGACATTAGTCATATTACGAGCTATAGTTGGACTTTGTATGCCTTCAACATCATATTATATATGGATTTTTACCTCCCTCTTTTTATTTTCTCTCTTTTGGAGGGGAGTTCTTTCGTATGGGTTTTCTCACTTTCTCAATTTTGTGAGAGTTATTTTATAGATAGGTATCTAATATTATTTTAAATAAATAATATATACTTATATATTATTATAATATTAAAATTATAGTTTGATATTATATTTTTATAACTTTTGTGTGTGTGTGTGTGTGTAATTTTAACTAATATTAATTATACACTATCACATTACAATATATTATAATAATATCTATAATAATAATTCATATAATAAATATATAATATATTTTAGTGACTAAAATATTCACTTAGTCACTAAACATAACATTTATTAAACATAATACATAGAAAAAAATTAACTTTGTTTTCAAATTTACTCAATTTTGTTAAAAATTTTAGTTTTATTTTTTGTTTAATATATTCTTTTATAGAGATTAAATTTTAAACTTTGGTCTTAATTTTTATTGTTGATAGGCTTTGGGTGGTGAGTGCATTCCTTGTTGGCACTTGGGGTATGAGGTTTTGATCGCTACTTCACTCTTTACCTTGAATAATCATTATCTTTGTCCTATTTAAGGATGTTAGGTTTGTTGTTTCTAGGAGGTGGATAATAATAGAAGGTGAATAAATATCTAGTATCTATGCTCCAAGCCACTCAAGACATGTCCAAGAAACTTATGGATGACATGGAGATCAATTTCAAGTGCTCAAGTCATAGGGAAAGAGCACATTTATTGTATAATTCATTAGATAGGTGCAAGAAGACCTTGTGTATGTCTTCACAACTCTCACGTAAGTGGTTAGAACATTGAACATGAGTAGGTACCACCTCTAGTAAGTACATGCATACTTAGATATGATTTATCACATGGAAAAAAAGTAAAAATTTCTCAATGTAGTTATCCACAAGTGTATGCTCCTAGAGCTAATAAATATACCTCTCTCAGATCTGAACATGTATCAAACCTATATCAAGAGAATTAGAGCCTTAACTAAAGAGTGGTTGGTAGTGGCATAGATAATTGTGGAACCTTTTAAAGATGGAAAGAGATGTATGTTGACTTACTTCAAATAGGTCAACATAATTGTGTTATTCAATTTGGATGGCACCTTGCTAGATAGAGGAGAGTTTGAGGTCCACCTAGGTCATTTTGACTAGGTCATAAGAAGAAAGGTGGAAAAGCGTAATAAGGATGGAGCCAAGTTGATGCTAGATCATTTTGCCCAATCCACTGAAAAGAGCAATAAGGATGGAGCCAAGTTGATGCTAGATCATTTTTCCCAATCCACTATGAGTATCACCCAAGTGTCATAGGTGAATGTTTTGCTTGATTCCCTATTCCATGTGCACCAACAATTGTCAGCCTAGTCTGAGGTGATCATTCAGGATCCTCCCATGAATTTTTCCAACTTGGATAGGGAATTCAATTTAGTGGCATCCATGCTGATAGACAAGGAGGTGCAACCTAAGTAACTAGGAGATGGTTCTTCTCCAACTCCTTAGCATATCAACTAATTGGGGCCTCAGGCATATTTTAGGGGAGTGGGGAATCTTCTATTCTTTTGGACCAATGTAGTTGTAACAAATTTGGGTGGCCATCATGGCCAAGTATGGGAATCATGTGGTACTTGGGGGTGATCCCCATCCCTCTCTATATATTTTAGACTAGTTTCTCTTCTATTGTTCAAAATTTTCTAGTGATGAAACTCTATTAAAATTATAAAATAATATTTTCTATGTTTTTAACCTCATCTTTTCTCATTAAATTCAATCCATTAATTCTAGTTTAAAGTTCATGCTTATGCAAGATGAGTGATTTCATGATTATTTTATAGAGATGAATATGGTTGTTAAATTATGCATTTTCTAGTCTACTTCCTCATGTTTTTTTAGTTTCCTTGTAAGCAATCATTGCTTTATGTGATTTCAGTTATAGAGTATTTCAAAAGATTTTTGTGTCATTATAAAAAATGTTTGGAGTGTTTATATTATGTCAATGACATGAAAGTAGCATATTCTTATTGGGGTCCCTTAGAAGCTTACTCTCCAAGTGACTAAACATTTGTGCAATTTTGTAACCATGAACACAATGGTATAATTGTGATTTAGCATGATTTAGTTGTCAATTATTAGCCTTTTCTTGACTAGAAACATCCTTTTCTACCCTACTTTGTTCTCCCTTTTTTATATTTTGGAATTGAAACACTCTCCACTGTCTTACAAAATTGACAAGGTTAGGATCATGATTAATTAAAAATAAAATTAGATTAATTAATAATAATTCTAAAGATTTATCAAACAGACTTTGAGCCTTCAATGGTAGCATTCCATGCTTTGTGAGTAGAACAGGTTAAACTTTTGTGTCCTTAGACTGAACTAGCATCAATCCTAAAATTAATGATGAGACATCTTTATCTTTTGCACTATTCCCCACTTTTTTATGTAAAACATTCAACCTCATGAGTGCCTTCGGACATAATATTTTAGGGTGAAAAATAAAACAATCTTCTTACTTAAAGAATATAATACCAAAAAATTTAATTTTAACCTTTCTTTTAAATTTCTTATATAAATCAGTAAGAAAGTTTAGGATATTAATAAGTTTTATCTTTAAAAATATGTGCTCAAAATAGACAACCCTATTATGAGAATAACGACTACATATGTTTTTTATAACTCATGAATAATTAATTTTAAGTTAATTATAGATAAGGATATACTATCCAATAATAATATAATTACAAGTTAATACGATAATATATATCATGATATTCACTACCATTAACTATACAAAATTTGAGGGCATGGGCAGATTTTTTTTTATTAGATTTTTTTTAGAAAGACCGGTCTTTTCTCTTTTCTAAGTTAGACAAACAATTTATTTTTCATATTCATTGATTATTTCAAACAAAATTAGATAATGTTATGTAAATGTTTTTACGAATTTCAAGGTTATATTTCTTAAAGTAATGAATGTTATAATTTATCAGTTTTGTCAATTGTTTTTTATATTTTAAAATATTAATTAATATTTAATTATATTTGGTATAACAAATAATTTATTTCATTATTTTATTTATTAATTATGTATGTACGTACATACGTACGCACCTACCTACATATCAGATAATTCTTACTTAAAATGTATTATCAATGATTAAAATATATTGTCGATGATTTTTTTATATAAAAATGTATCATTTGGAATGCATATGTTTATCATCACTGACCCATAACACTCTTATAACATTAAAAATAAATACCCATAAAAAAAATATGCGATCCAATGGTCAATAATGGTAGAAAAGATGTAAGATGATTAATAAGGGCCACGTTTTAAAAAATATAGACATGTTTATTGTCAATTTTATTTTAAACAAACTGTATAGGATCGCATAGACAACATGTTGACATATTAATTCATTACAAAAATGGGAAGATAAAATCCATTTCTTCATTATTGATAGTAGCAAAAAACTATTACACTTACGGGTGATATCAAAGATCATTTTATAGGCAAGTTAGATCTTAACGAAATTATATATGAGCCTCTCAAATAATATCTAGTAATTCCACTATTTAAACCAAGACCACTTCATTTATGTCTATTGTATGTCGCTTTCAAATTGATGCATTTGATAGCAAAACATGGATGGAATGAGTCCGATGATTCCATTTTATTGACATATTACTCTAAAAATTTGAATGGTTTTATTCAGTTTTATATATTAATTTTCAATTTTAAATGGTTTATTATGTAATATAATTTGTAAAAGTTATTTTCTTGCATGAAGGATTTTGTACAATGTAATCATTATATTAATTTCATGCTACATAGATAATGTGAAGTGAAATTACTAAATGAAGGGAGCATCATTTAATTGTTATATAGATATGTAAAATTAATCTAAAAAAAATTAACACTTTGAAATCCATAGGTCCATCAAATAGGTTGTTCCCTAGTACTTGTATTTTATGTGTTGGTTGCTGAAAGTTTTAGCTATTTATTGTTTAGTTATGCTTCCAAGGGTCTCATCAAAGGGATCTCTTTGCCTAATTTAAAAGCCCCATTAACCAATGGATACTTTACCTATGATTCATTTCTCACCTTACAGGGGGAGGAATGCTCTGTTAAGAATGCCATGGAATATCTAGATATTTTTTACCTTACATTTGTGTCATCTATCCAATAGTATAAAATATAGTGTTATCACCAATCTTTGTCACTCGAACCTCCTTGGTTGGAGGGACATATGCCACAATTTATCCTTTTGAGAGTTCAATTTGATATTTAGGCATTCTTTTTGCTTATAGCTCGCCTCTCTTGCAGATTTGTGGTCTTATGCAATTCAAAGAGTGGACAAGAAAATTTATTTCTTGATCACTAAGCCTTTGACCTTGGCTGAAAAAGATCCATATTTATTCTAAGGTGCTCACTAATACTCATGTTTACTATTCGTTTTGTGTGTTTGATTGAAATGCTTCTCATGTGAAGCTTGAAAAGCCTCTGCAAGAATTTTGATGGGCCAATTCTAAAGGACACCAAGGATTTCATCAAGTCTCTTGGGCCATCTGTTGTCATCCTTAAGAAGATCGAGGGTTGGGCTTATTGACATCAAGATTTAAGGAAATTGTCTTGGGGTTAAATGGATCATTAGAATCCTATAAGATGATGGAACCTAGAAAATATTACTACATAACTACAATTTTCAAGGCATCTTTCTCAATAAAAAATCTTGGCAAGGCATAGGCTTTCATAATGTGTTTATATCTCTAGTGTCTATAAAATTAGGGGCATGTTTGTCATGCAAAGTATTTGGAAGGCATTGGAAAAGATTAAAAATCACCTTATTTGAGAGGTGGATGGGTTTAGAAGCAGTCTTTGTCTAAACTCCCAGTAATTATGTTGGTCTCCTCAGGTGACCTTAGACAATGTCCCTTTTACTAGAGTTCCCTAGATTACAAGCTTGAGGTTATTTAGGAAAGCTATTCTCACGATTGGTGATCTATTTTTAAAGGTCTCTAGGGACTAGCTTCTTTGGACTATGCTAAAGACCAAATTTCATTTTAACAAACAAGATGCATAATCCATGATTAATTTGTATATTTTCATACCTCATAAATAGTTACAAAAGATTGGAGTTTCCTCTCTCATGCCATGGTGGAAGGACTGATCCTAGCCTACAAACACTCCATTCCATCAATATTATCCTTGATTGTGTTACATTTTGTTATCCCCTTAACATATTGACATAGAGGCTCTTAACTACTGATAGTATCTCCAATCCTTCCAACAATTTTGGGCCTAAAGATTTTATAACATTTGGGTATCTTGTATTTAACCCAAAAAGGCACACATACTTTGTTGTATCAGTTACTAAGGTTTGCCCAAGGGAAATTACCTCAAGCACATGAGGGTTCTAAATCCCACTTTCTTGACCTATCATCACCCAAAAACCATCAATCATCTCTTTTGGTTTTATCTGAATATGGCCCAGTTAGCCTTGAGGTGGATTCATACTAGTTTCAAATCCATCAGGGCTAGAATGTTCATTGGAAAATGGCTTTCCTAAGGGACTCTAACCTAATACCAGCACAATATAATAAATTATGGTAGATTTTCCATCTGATATTTTGTTTTAAATTTAGAATTATTGAAATCAATCATGTTTAAATATTGAGATTATGGAAATAAGTTTTTTTATAACCAATATAATTGTTGTGATTGTTAATGGTACCCTTTAGACTCAGAGTCAAACAGACAAGGTCTGGCTCGAGATTAATCATATGTAAGTCCTCTTCGACCATTGAGGGAATGTTCCTTGTGCATTCAGTCTTAAGCCACCCGATCCCTACCTCATCACTCTCCTCTACGTGGTCATGGGTGTGAGTGGGAAGTGTCACTACTCTCAGAACTATAAGTCTCAATGTTGGAGGAGATCCTCTCCTCATTCTCACTAGCCATCATTTCCAAGAAGATTTGATAGAGGTAGAGATAGTGGTGGTGGGTAGGTAAATGCTCCCTTTGTAAGACAAGTTATCATATCTCGAGCTATCGATCTCTCCTCCCCACTCGGATATGCAACATTATTTTGAAACTAACTAGCAAATGGATGTTTGGGATCCCCTTCCTATGGATGAAGATACCCCAGCTTAGGATGGCTAAGGAGGGAAGTCTCATGGCCCTTTGCTTTTGCTCCCTCCTCTAACCACCATGTTTGGATTAATTGCTTAGTGTGTTCCTTGATGTTTGTATTATTTCATTATCTTTTTGATTAATGTGCACTTGAATTAACTTAACTATGGTTATTGATGGAGTTGTGCCCTCTTATTTTGGAATTTGCTTTCTCTCAATACTTTCTTAATTTGGTATGGCCTTTGAAGTGTGAATTTTCTGGTTTTTTTATGACAAATATTGTACTATAATTTTTTTAATCAACAAAATTACACTTTTCAATTAAAATAAAACCAAAATTCCTTAAAAATTAAATATAGAAAACCTGATATTTGTGTGAATTATTGCATTCTCCATACCTAGGAAAATGTGATAACAATAAAGATAAAATATTTATATTTATCGTGTATTGTGTTATTATAAATGTGTTAATAGATTTAAAATTTCTCAAAATTTATATTTATATTTCTATCTTGTTGATACTTTTAAGTGCATATACCATTATAATGACTTGGAAAAGCTTATGACATGGCATTATAAGAACATAAAAAATTAAAATAAAATATCATGTGCACTTATTAGTAGTAAATAAGTTGACCATATTGAAAAACATGTTTTGGTGTAGTAAATAAGTGACCTTATTTATTTTTTAATTAACCCATTGTATTATAAAACTTGTTTTGTGTAGTGTCAAGCTTGTTTTTGTCTAGGATAGAGTTAATTCTTTGGTAACATGTCTATAATTTATTCACTATGTTTTTTTTCTCATAAATACAATATCCAGTGTATCATAAAATAGCATCTAATATTGTTTCTTACTATTTGAAGGAAGAATAAAGTGAATATTTGTGTATCTGGTGTTGGTTGGAACATAAAGTGGTGTGCACATTTTTGATGTCACAAGACTTATTTCATAAGATTCATAATATATTTAATTGTATTTGTATTTTTTTATTAACAATTATTTTAAGTTTCATAATTATATTAAAATTTATTTATTTTTAAAAATTAAGGTCTCCATAAAAATGGATAATGCGTGTCTTAGGTGTGGGATGAATTATTTAATACAGTATACAAGAATCTCCACAAATTTGTATATTAAGACCATTGAAAAAAATATTTCTAATGTCACACCCCTTCCATGAAAGGAAAAGAAAGCTTAAAAAAACCTTCACTTACGGTGTCATTGAGATATTATTTTGAGTGTTAAAAATATAATTTTTAAGAGCATTCAATGAATATCATGTGATATTTAATAATGGAATAACGAGACTATTTAAGTTATATGATTTTTCTTCATAGAAATATATAATTTTCACACATTGTAGATCTTATGAACACAATTAAAAAAATGGTCAAATATATTCAAATTTATACAAATTTGAAAGATAAAAACAATTTACATATATTCAAATTTAGATAAACTTGAAAGATAAAAACAATTTATAAATTTTAAAAAATAAATAAAGTATATTTAAAAACATAAAGAGAGAAGTGTTAGCCACACAAGAAAAAGCATTGTGGGTTATCTTGATAAGAAATTGTTTTTAAGAGTTATTAATAAATTCCAAATTAATGATAGACTTATTTTTTGTAAAGTGTTAGTAATAAATTTCACATAAATGATAAACCTATTATTGTATTGAATATTAATTATTGGGATACATTTGAATTTTTTGATGTGTTTAAATCATGTGTTTTTAGTTCATACTTTTATTTTCATTTTAATTTAATTTATCATTAATTATTAAAATGAAAGTTCATGTTTTATAATATATTTTATTATAAGGAAGGAATGGATCACCAAGGAATTGTAACATAATTTATACCAACTTTGACAATTTTCAAGTTATTTAGAATAATTATTTCTATTCTAGTGTCATCTAGAATTTTTATATAAAAATATTAATATTTTATTATTTTATTTTATTTTTAATTCTTATCACAGTGTAAAATTATAAAAATTGATGGATAAAATAAATTTTAGTTAACAATCCAATGAAATGTAAGAATTATTATTTAATATTAAACTTCTTCAAATTTTTATAAGTTTTAGTTCCCAAAAAAACTCCTAAAATTATTTATTTATATCTTATTGATTGACAATAAATTATCAAATAATTTTTTTTAAAACAATTTTTTAAAGAAAAACATGTCAATAATTATTATTATTCAAGTTCTAATTAAAAAAAAGAATATTTAGTTATTAAATTATTGGAACTAACATCCTCCCTAAAAATTAGAGACTTGACACTTAATAGAATAGAATCCAACACTCAGTTTTCTATTTATCATTTAAAAACATTATTCTACAACTTGTTTATTAAACAAATATTAAATTAATTAAATGAAGACATTATTTTCATTTTTATTATTATTTCAATTCATATTAAATTTAATTGTAAATAATATGTATATGTATATGTATATGTGTGTATTATTTTTATTTCAACTTATATTAAATTTAAGTGTGTGTGTGTGTGTGTGTGTGTTTTCTTAAATATTTTATTAGACTTGACAATTAATAGAATATAATCCAACAGTCAATTTATATTATTTAAAAATATTTTTCTTTAACTTATTTTATTTTTTATTAAATATGTTTTGTTTATTCATCTTATTCACCTTTGCATATATCTCTTTTTTTTTAATTAAAAAAATTAAATTAAATTAAATATTTTAAATTTAACTCTAAATATAATCCCATTCGCTCATTAATATAAATCACGGGTTAACAAATTTTTATTTCGTACTGAAATACTTACCCTTTTAATTTTTAATTAATTTTTTTATGATTGAATTGACACCAATATTGAAATTGACATGATATAATCATGAGGGGTCAATGTTGTAGCAAAGGTATTGAACCTTATATATATACGCAGACCTTTTTAGGTGTGATCAACAAGTCAATTAATGGTGTTGCTTTTCATTTTATAAATTTTTAGCCTTATTTTAATCCGTATATATATTATCAAATATTTAAAAAAAAACAAATGTTTTAATAATATATGTGTTTAATAATATTAATTATTAATATTAAATTAGGATTAACTCAAGTGCTAATAAAAATTAATAATTTTGAGTTATTAAATTATTAGTGTTCCTTTCCAAAAATTAAGGATTTGACAGTAAGTAGAATATAATTCAACATTTAGTTTTATTCATTATTTAAAAATATGAAATTTTAAATCATATTAAATGTTTATTTAATTAATGAAATAAATATATTATTTTTATTTTTATTCTTATTTCAATTTATATTAAATTATATATATATATATATATATATATATATATATATATATATGACTTCCTCCTCCAAAATTAAAGACTTGACAGTTAGTAGAATATAATCTAACATTCAATTTTATATTTATTATTTAAATATATTATTATTTAATTTGTATTAAATACATATCTAATTAATTAATTAAAGATATTATTTTTATTTTTATTCTTATTTCAACCCATGTTAAATTTAATTATAAATGAAAAATATCTATATTTTTCTAAACAATTTACGGAATAAATAAATTTATAAAACAACAAATATTTATAATATTAAATTTATTATGTAATACAATTTAATATACAATATTTGTTAACATAGATAATTATACAACCTTTATTTTAATAAATAAATTTTATGAAAAAAAATGCACGGAAACAAAATATTATTGTGGAAAAAATTGAATTTATTTATATTTTTGAAATGAAACATCTTACAACCTTCATGGACATATTTGTCCATCTACTAATTCAAGTATTAGATGACATGGAAATAAAAAAGTTGTAACAACAAATATTTTTTTCTCATGAACATATACATGAAAACACAAAAGGATCAACTTTTCCATCCGTAAAGGTCAATGGAAGAACGGTATTGTATTCAACAAACATTTTTATTTATTATTGAATAACTAGCTAAGGATAACCTAGTTCACAATGTGTAAAGAATATGAGACCAAGGTAATGGAACAAAAAAGTTAAGGGCTATCTTAACGGAAAATGGGGATACACGCAAGCATATCTCTGTGAACAACTCCATTTAAATTTATGCTTTATATTTTTATATAATAAAAAGTTTTATAAGACTTAAAGAAACTTTGTATTATGTTCCTTCTAACAAAAATTTATTGAATGAGAGGATTAAAATATTTTTAAAAAGAAAAGGAGTTGTAAAAAAAGGAAAGGGAAGAATATGAGAGGACTAAAATATTTATGGGAAAAAAAAAACTTGTTTAAAGAGAAAGGGAAGAATTTAAAAAGATTTATTGATATAGGAAAACTCTTTCCAAAGGATTGTACAATAAATATTGTCTTCAAGAATGTTAAAAATTGAATTGTTATAAAAATATCTTCAAAATTTAAAGAAATAAGATAATTGTAATATAAATAGAAAATGAAATATTTATAAATTTTGAATATATAATTTTATTAAGAATATTTTATATCAATAAAATTGAATTATAGTGACTATCTTTTTTATTGTTATTGTTATTTTTTAGTGGATTCATTATATAGTGTCTCAATTATAAGGTAAAGAAACACAATAAAATATAAGCTAAGGGAAAGTGTTTGTACATAAGGAGTGGATGGTAAAATAATTAATTAAAATTTTAGAATGGATTAAATTTTGAATAGATTAACCATCCAAGGGTGAAATAAAAAAAATTATTCAAGAAAATTTGGATTATGTTGGATTGATCTAAAAAATAATATAATTATATTATAAAATCCAAAAAAAATATAGCATTCAATTTATGGTAACTTCACTTTTAATTGATGTAGAATTCAATCCAAACATATTGAAAGGTTTAAGTACCTCTCTAACAACAATAAATTAAAAAAAAAGGAACAACAAACCAAATAAATAAAAAATTGTATTATTTAAATATATCTTATACGAAATTTTTTAATGTATAATAATCATTACTAAGTCTAATGATAATCATTCCCAAAATATCAAAAAAATAAAATCTTATTTATTATGATAACATTATTTCAATATATAATTTCATTTATAAAATTCTATGAATTAGTGTATATATATATGAATATGACAGTTCGATTTATATTAAATGATTTCCTCTTAAAATATGGAAGAACGTGAAAAAAAGAAGTGGGTAGTTCGTTTTTATGTAAAGGCATAACATATTTAGTTAAAAAAAAAGAAGTGGGTACTATAAAGAAAATTATCTACCGAAATCAATGATGACGAAATGGAGGAGAACCTAGGATATCATACATATTTATAATACGTATTATCTTCATGTATCGAAGAGATCATTGGTTTTAAATATTCAAAATATAACGAAGAGTTACCATATGAGCAAGTGTTTGAAGATGATAAAGGTAGTGAAGACTCATATGGTTTTGGAAATATATTATTTTCTTATTTGTTCCAATGTATACATAATATTGTGTCCATGGATAATGATGATGACGATGACAATTTTGGCACCTGTATGGATAAAATCATTTTTTTTTTAATTTTTAAATTAAATTTATTATCATATGTTAAAAATATTGTATTAGATTTTATTTTAATGTTTTTCTTTTAAATAAAATTTTATTGTTTTATTTTAAAAATTTGGATGTATTTATAATATTAAAAAATATTATTGTAGTTAATTTTTTCACTTTTTTGATAAGTGTGAATTTTGAGGGGATCTTACTTTTTTATTAATTTTTAAAAAGTATTACAAATAATCACTCACAAGTGTATATCTGAATACCACGTAATTATTGATAGGTCTTAACCAACAACTAAACAAGAAACTCCAATAAACCAGGGTAAACAAGAAGTCAAATCCATCTAACACTAGGGTAACAGCTAGTTTTGGGATACAAATCAGGAGTCCAGTCCTTGAAATTATACAAGCACCAATAATACCAACAAAGACAACCAGCCCAAAAGGATCAACATTGGCCACAATTGGCCAAAAATCAATGAAATGAACACATTACAGAAATACCTCATAATGGAGAGCAACTAGTCAGCTCATAAAGGAGAGCAAGCGTCAGATCATTCTACCTACACAAAAAATACGCAAAAAATTGAAATCAAATAGAACTTTAGAATTTCAACCATGAAAACTGAACCAACCAAATAATCTAAAAACCCACAACTGCAAGTGAAATGAAATTGAACTACAAAATTTTCACCAAGAAAATTAGAGCAGCTAGAAAAACAAAAATCCCACAATCGATACCACCAAGAAACCTAAAAAAGACCACTAGCTAAATTTGCATGCACGATGAATGAAACCCTAAATAGAACCAAAGATAATTACCAAGAAGCTACACCAGGATCAAAATCAACTACACATAACAACATCACTCAAGGGATCCATAAAAACACTTACACTACCATGACCATCAAGGTAAAACCTTGTTACCTTAATCAACTCCTCTATAGCATAGACCATCCTAAGAAGTAGAGCTCAAAGAAAACTCCCATTTCCACTTAACCCTGTAAATGGCACGAACCAACAAGAGCAATTTCCTTAAATAAAGCCACAATGAAAAAAAACTCACCCTACCTTCTGTAGTCACCCCAACATCTAGCCAAAATTGAAAATCCATCAACCTGAGTTCCTTGAAAAATTTTTCTCCATCCACAAAAAAAATAGATCATTGGCATGAGGAAGGCAACTGACCTAAGCCCTCCTTGAACCCTGTGACCCAAAAAGAGCCCTGAGTTTGACTCCCAAATTTTTGTGCTCAGAGAAAACAAAATGACATTAGTAACTATTGCCTAAGCCATAGTAGTGCCAAATTGAGGGATGTTAGACCCTTCAACACTTACAAATGGTGTCAACACCCATTTCCACCATTGGCTCCACTAGCAAAGAATCTAAGGATGGTTCTTGAGAGTTGGAGGGAAGCTCCATCCCTAACTCTCATTCCACCCACACGTTACTCCAAGGGGCTACCTCTGCTTGAGAATTATTGCTTTTAAACATGGCAAAATCAACATTCCTTCTAAGATCAACATACAAAGAAGGGCATTTTTAAAGTTCCACCTTTGAACCTAACTAAACCCTAATCTCTTCCAACAACTCCTCCATGGCTTCTTCTATCATTTATTCAAGCTCCTCCTCCTCAGACAGCTCATCAACAAGCTCATCCTTGAGGACCTTTCCCTCGCTACACTCCCTCTCTTTCTCCTCCAGCACTGCCCTACCTGCATGGGCAACACATTGTTCCTCTTGCGCCACTCCCATTTTTCATATCTTCAAGATATTAGATCCAAATAAATACACATATTACTTCAAGTGTCTTTTTGTATATTTCTAATATTTTTAGGTTACATCTTCGCAATTTAAATTATTTTAAAAAAAAAATGTATAAAAAAATATTTCTCATTTTATTTTGTTATAGTTTATTAATCTATTTTTCAAATAAATTTATAAATTCTTCTACATTATATAATATATTAGTATAATATTTAATTTAAATCTTTAAAAAATAAAAAAAATAGTAGGTCACAAAATGAAATGAAATGAATGTTATGCCATGAAATTATTTCTCTTGACAAATCTTAAAATCCTTTCAGAGAGAACTTTAATTTATAGATGTGTATTATAATTCTTTGACCATTTTGGTTATGGAGGAACTCAATCTCTCACTAATTTTAATTTTATTTTCAAAAATTACAAGAAAAATGTTATTTATATATTTGATCACTCTATATTTATGTTTGAATAAGTATGTTATATAAAATATAAATGCTGTGTGGAAATGTTATATTAATGATATTTTTTATTAAAATATTATTTTTATTTAATATATTTAATTAAAATAAAAAATAATTTTTAATAATTTTTTTTTCAAGAAATTGGTCGTAAACTTATGTATAATGTATTAAATATTTTGTATTCTATATGAAAATTTAATTAAATGTTATGTAATATAATTGAGCTCAAATTGTTCTACAATTTAAAGCTTTTACAAAAAAATTTAATTCAATTAATTTTATAGTCAATATTTTTATGTTTTTTTTAATTACATATGATGAACTTTGTCTAATTATTGGATAATTTTTTTTTTCTTTCAAATATAATTATAAAATTTAAAAGTATATATAATATTTATTATTCAACCTCTTGATTATATTTTATATCTTGTATGATAATTTAATTAAATCTTATGCAACATAATCGATTTCAAATTATTCTATAATTTAAAGCTTCTTAAAAAATAATCAATTCAATTTATTTTATATGCAATACTTTTATGACTTTTTTCATATTACATGTGATGGACCTTGTCCAACGATTAGGTAAATTCTCTTATCCCTCAAGTATAATTATAAAACTTAGGAGAATATATATAATTTTTATTATTCAACATTCTGATTAAGCTACATCAAATGATCTCATATGAAGTAAATGTAAAAATGAAGAAATAAAACACGCTATTATCAATTATAACTTTGCTACAAACACACACTATCTTTTTCATATGTAGAAATCCGTAAAAACGACATAATAATAAAAATATTCATTGTGTTTAAAATATTATCCATAGATGGTATGGGTAGTAATATCTAAGAGAGAGTTTATTCATGTCCTCGAAATATTCAAAGATTAATGTGCCTACCATTTTTTCTTACAAGCAATATATTTTCTACCTAAAGGTGTATGATATGGAAAATTTTCTTAGTTTCTATAAACTTTGATTAGCCTTTT
Organism: Torreya grandis; assembly: GCA_037957365.1. Classification (NCBI taxonomy): domain Eukaryota; kingdom Viridiplantae; phylum Streptophyta; class Pinopsida; order Cupressales; family Taxaceae; genus Torreya; species Torreya grandis. The sequence continues at coordinate 634,307 of JARHVA010006248.1, forward strand.
AAAATATTATTTCCTATTGATTGGCTAATAAGACAAGCCGTATTCTTATCTCTAAAATCCTAGGAAAATAAAAACAACTAACTTAACTTATGCTAGGTGTCTATATAAAAGTGAAAATAAAAACAGCTTTAATTTAACCTATGCTAGGTGTTTATATAAAAGTCTACACCAATAGTCAAAACCATAAAATAATGATATTTTAAATCATTTTTTTCATTATTTTCAAATTCATTATTGTAATAATTGTAAAAGGGGAGGAAAAATCATATCCATTATATCTTATGCATCCAATAATTTAAAATTTGTTACATTTATTTTATTTATTTTTTAAGAGTGAGGAAAATATAAACAAAGACGTAGAGCATCAAGTTCTTGCAGGAAGTTTGAAGTGTTGAAGTGAAATTATGTTATTCTTTCTCATTTCAATTTTGATTTTGAATAATAGGATGGTGTTTTATTACAAAAATAAAACAAATCATGTAGAAATTGCTGATTCTTAGTTTTACACCTCTTATGCTTGGTCTTGCACACTTGAAAAAAATAACAAACAAAGATAAAAAAACCCACTAGTATGTCATAGTTGGGGAAGCGTATGTCATCTAGAATGGACTAGACTTATAATATAACTGAGAGGCACCAACAAAGGTTATGGTCAACTCCCTGCTACTTCTGGCTCTACCTGAACCAAGGTGAGAGGACCTATGGGGTAGCTTGATCACATGGATTGATTCTACAATTCAACCTCTACAGGGATTATTAGCAAAAAGAGACACAAATATGTCCAAGAAACAAGCAAACTTGTTCAATCCACCTAGGAAAGGCTTTCACATGGAATGAACAAATTCACAAGGTCACATACAAGCTACTGAAGACATAAGAGTATATGAATGCAACTTTCATTATAAATAATTTTCAACAACATGGGTTGAATGGAAAACTATAGTCCTAGGTCTCTAAAGCACAAAATACATACATATGTTAAGTATGCAAGATTTTATGCTTCTGCAGGGCAAATAACACTTATGTGCAATGGGTGTATTATTTACAAGGTGGGACAGTTTGATACTTATAAAAAGAGGGTGGTGTGCCGGTGATTTTTAAACAATAGAGATTCTAGTAATATTCATGACATCATTTATTGCAAAGATGCAAAAGACTAAAATGCAAGCTAGTGGGATCCACATGGAGTGGTTTGCAGTTGTTGGTCCAATGAAATGGAAATACCCTAAAGATTTATGAAACCTTAGAGTGTAAACTATAACTAAAATTTCAAATACTTTTCCTTATTGAATCCATAAACCAAAGGTGCCCTTAAAAGGTATTCCATAACAAATCTCCAAATATAACTGTAAAAAGGGATTTATAACCTAGATCCATACTCAAAATGATAGCCAATAACAAAAACAAACCCAAGTATCAAATCAACAACATTTAGAAAACATTTTAATATATTTCATCAATAGAAAAGATTAATAATCACAAGTATTTCTTTTATAGTCAAATAAAATTTTACATAAATCATTGTTTCAAAATGTTGCCATGGGAACAAGCATGGTCTATTTAGTCCATGTTCAATAGGGGAGACATATAGACATGCTCTGAGAGCTTGATAATGGTTGTACAACTATAACCACCCTAGAAAGAGAGGCAAAATACACACACAACCATGATCCAAATATTTGGAAGAGCCTATACATGTAGAAAAAATCAAAGACCAATAATAAGAACCAAAGAATAGAGGAGAATCCCTTGACTTATAAACTTTTGACACCCTTTTTTAAATATGGGAATGCGGGTAGAATTTTGCAAATTTGAAAAATTGTAGTAAAAACCCCAATTTTTCACCAAGATACTCCTAGCCAGAAAAAATCCTTTACCATATTTGGAATTCTCATGTATTTTCAAGAACAATGATTCATCTAATTGCTTCTAAAATAAGTGATGAATATTTGAAGCACATCCATTTATTTCTTTGTTGGAGATACCTTCAAATGAGCTAGAAGGATAATATTCATGGTGTAGGACCAACAAACATTGCCTTCTTTTGTAGCTACCTAGAGATTCTCTTTGACCACCTGTTTGCATAGTTGGAACCTCATGGGTAGTTGCCTTTCCCCTTATACATGCCACAGAACAACCTACTCTTGTAATGATGGCATAGGAATATTTTAGATCTATGGCCATTTGATAAATTTTCTTTGGAGTGGTCCACCTTGGATTTTTAGACCTGTAATTTTTCTTTCATGGAGGAACTTGAACAAGAAAAACATGAGAAAATGCAATACTTAGGTCATTTTATCCTTTTTGCTTTTTGGCTCCAACTTGTATTTTCCATTTTTGCCTTTTTCATATTTCCTTTTTAGAAAATTTCTTATTAGGGTTGACTCCATATATTTTTAATGGATAACTGTATTAATTTTCCACTTTTTGATCTTTTGGGAGAATCCTAGTCACTTTTGCAAATTTTCAATTTTCCATTATTCTAGGAAAATTCAGGTCCCAGTAGCATCCTTGCAAATTGTAAATTACAAATTTTCAAATTACAATTTGTAGAACTGTAGTTTATAAATTGTAATTTATAGAAATGCAATTTGTAAATTGCAATTCATATAACTACAACTTACAAATTGCAATTTGTAGAACTACAATTTGAAAATTGTAAATTTGTAAAATGTAATTCTTAGAATTGCAATTTGTAAATTACAATTTGTAAAATTGGAATTCACAGTTTGATTTCCCTAGAAATCTCCCTTAGGAAATCTAAAAAACCAACTATAATTTATAAATTTGCAAAATTACAAATTGTGGCTAGGGTTCCCATTTCCTACAAAAGTTATTTTTGGGGAATCTAGAACTCCAAATGCAATTTGCAATTCGTATAAGTGCAAAATTAAAAACTACATTTCATCTGAAGATCTCCTTGAATATCCTCTTGAGTTGGATTTTTCTTCATTTGTTTTGACTAGCAGGGTTGGGAGAGTTGACCATAATTTGTAAATTGCATCTTGGAGACTTGAATTTTGCAAGTTGCTCTTTCCATTGAAATTTCCTAGGGACCTTAGGGCCCACATCTACAATTTTTGAAATTACATTTTTTTTGATTTTATACCCTAACTCCATCCTTGCACACTGGTCCATCAAGGTACACTTTAGGGGAATTTTTTAGAAGCCAAGATTTTATCAATTTGATGCCTCAACTCAAAAATCCATCTTTTTTACATAATGCATTTGAACCTGAAGCATTCACTGTATAAAAATATTCGTTACCTAGGGCTTCCATACTACTTTATTTAGTAAATGATTTGGTCAATCTTTGGTGAGGTTGGCTTTATTTCAATTCCAAGCTCTTGCTCAATGAAATTAAATAAAAACTTTCCCTATAACATGATCATCTAAAAACCTAGTAAGTTCAGCTACCTTGGGAAATCTCCTAATGAGCACAAAAGGGGTTGGTAAATTCATATTGAATTGTAATGCATTGAGCATTCATTTTTCCATTTTAAAAACTTCCTCTCTTGTGTAGGATTTATCTGAGATCTACACAAAATCATTAACTACATGAACATAAACCAATTCATACTTTCATGCCAAAAGCATAGCAAGAACACCAATAGATTGCAAATGCTTTCTCATCACTCCATTTTTTTAAAAAGGTATCTATCTGTAATGCTGACTATCAAGAACTATGTTTCATTTATGAGTACCAAATTTCAAATGTACTTCAAGAATGCAATCAATCAGAATACTCCTCATTCTCTAATTTATATATGTTTGATCCCACATGTAATCTTGAGGAACACAACTAAGGTTCTACCTTTCTCTATACATGTCATAAATGTCTTATACATATTTTGTAGTGGCCATTAGTTTTTTGGCATCATGCATTCAAACTGGCACTTGATATATCCATAAAACCCACATCTCTTAACTGCAAAAAGCTTGTGATATCCAAAGGTTCAACCTTTGTGCCCTTCACAACATTCTTGGAAACTAAGTCATGAGTTCTATTCCTGGAATCTTCAATTACTATAGACAATGGTGCAATATTATCACAAAGACATCCTAAATCCCATCCCCCATGAAAGAAATACTGAAGTTATAAACTTCTAAAGAAGGCCCTTGAATCTCGATGCTTCTTAAACTGTCCATCAAGCCATTTCACAACACTCTGTACTACAAGATCTTGAACACTTTTGATGTCTCTTAGATACTTGTCATTTTAAGGCTCCCCATTCACATACATCTACCATATATTTACATTTGACTTCCTTCTATTTGAATGGTATTCTATGTTTGAAAAATCAACACCAAATGTATAAATATTTTGATGCAAAAAACCAAATAGGATGATCAAGTTACATTACAAAGTTAGTAGATGGGTCGCTCCAGTTCAACGATTCAATTTCACAAAGGATTTTAAATCAAATAAATAAATTGAGATTACTATGTTTTCCTATATTATCTTGGAGACAATTTAGAGATAAAATCCTTGTTGAAAAAGACCGATGGGATGCACAGGCTCCTCCCTTGAATAGATACACGCTACCAAAGTGTCAGTTGGTGTGCCCTCCAAAAGGTAAAATTTATGAACTCCTTTGAAATTTTCTCGCTCATTCATTCTTCATCCATCATGGGATCATGATGTGGGAGCACACGTTACAATTTTATTAAGTGCTAATTGCACATCAACCTCCCATTTCCAACATACTTCTTTTTATTTTCATTCAGTGAGATCTAGAGCTGTGGCAACAATTAGAAATTTAAAAGAAATTTATTTTAGCATGTTGATTCCCTACCAATATTCTCCCATTGACTTTATACATCTTATTCGTAAGTGATTTTCTACCCTTATACTTCTAGCAGGGCTCCACAACTGATTTTGTAATTTCCAAGACTGCAGTCAATGCTGCCAGTTCTACAAGATGCCATGCCTCTCCATTTATTCCATGCATTATTTTTACATTATTAAATGCTACGTTATATTTTGAAAACCCTACTATATTTTTAGATCATGTTGCGAGTCTTCTCCTTTATGTGGCATGGTTGTGTGTAATTGCATTTTCTATATTCCTTTGTTACAAGGAGCTGCACATTTGTTATGGTTGGCCCAATGACCATACCCAATCACTATGAATGTTTTACCTTAGCCATAATTTAGAAAGAGTATTGATAGCCTTGGGTGTATTTCTATCCTCCTTGTGAGTTGAACTACCAATACCATCCCTTCCATAATATTTAGCATAGTCAAATGAATTAGGTACATTTGGTTCTACTTCAAGTACATAATATGATTGATCCGGTTCTAACGCAACCAAATCATCTATTTCCCTTCAACTTATACAGTTTTGTAGATCTTTTTAAAGCACAAAAATATTAAATGCTTTATACATCTTATTCATAATTGATTTTCTACCCTTATACCTCTAGCAGGTCTCCACAACTCATTTTGTAATTTCCAAGACTGTAGTCAATGCTGCTAGTTCTACAAGATGCCATGCCTCTCCATTTATTCCATGCATTACTTTTACATTATTAAATGCTACGTTGGATTTTGAAAACCCTACTGTATTTTGAAATCATGTTGTGTGTCTTCTCCTTTATTTACACGTGGGCAGTTTTACGTGGCATGGTTGTGTGTAATTGCATTTTCTATATTCCTTTGTTATAAGGAGCTACACATTTTTTATTGTCAGCCCATTGACCATACCCAATCACTATGAATGTTTTACCTTAGCCATAATTTAGAAAGAGTATTGATAGCCTTGGGTGTATTTCTATCTTCCTTGCGAGTTAAACTACCAATACCATCCCTCTCATAATATTTAGCATAGTCAAATGAATTAGGTATATTTGGTTCTACTTTAGGTCCATGATATGATTGCTCAGAGTCTAACGCAACCAAATAATCTATTGCCCTTTAACTTATACACCTCTGTAGATCTGTTTAGAGCACAAAAATATTAAATGTTATTTAAATAAATACCTCACAGGGCTTACACAAGGCATGAGTGAGAATAGAGGATTTTTGAATGGATGCATAAACATATTTTTTGGTTTTAAGTCAAAAATAGGACATCTTGACCTCAGGTGGACACATGTAAATAGGAAATAAGCTAAACAAATTAGGCATTTATACTCAACAAAGGCATGATTACTCAATGAAATTTTGGGCACTAACATTGGCTCTCATCTACGGATATAGACCCCCTGCGGGTGTACAAAAAAATCTAAAATACAAGACCAGGTGCCAATCCATTGGGCCACATAGTCAACACTTAGAAATTTCATCAAACATCTATGCAGGCTCAACAAAACATGGCAGACTAAAAAAAATAGGTCATGAGGATTTGAAAATGAACACATGACAAAAAACATGAAAGGAAATTGTAAAAGAAATGCCGTAAATAGAGGGGAAATAAAGCAACACAATAATAAAAATATACACTATATAATTATCTACATAGTCATGGGCTCAGTCTAGGAAATGTTTCAAAAGTTTGTCATTAACTAGTGTCTCTAAAATCTTGTCATCCCTTAATTTTTTGAACTTTTCTAGCAACTTTGTGGCCAAGATGAAGTAAAGTAATCTCTACACTTGCATGAAATTATTGTTACTAGGTTGTAATAGGATGGTAAGTTGAAATGAATCCTTAATGTGCAATCTCATATCTAGATAAGACTAAGCCAAAATATCTTGGTACCTTTTCAATAGTTATAAATAAGCTTGCTTCTCAGCTAAAATTAAGTAAGTACCAAGCAAGAGTGCCTCATGATTATTAATGTTATCAATGCAAATAAAACACTACTTGGCTGAGAATTTAAAATATTCATCCTTAGGGGCATAGAAGACATCCCTAGCTTCATCTAATGACATTCTCCAAACAACACCATTATTGTCAAACCCAACATCAAGAATAATTGGTTGTTCAAAAAAATCTACATTTCCAACAAGATTACCTAATTCCAAACTTACATGTAGTACTTCGATTAGAGCACACTTCAGATATTCAATTACATCATGATTGGGTAATTCATATGCTTGTGTCATATTAACATCATAATCAAATTCATACGTTGGGACACATACCTTCTTCACCACATGCCAAAATTGATCAACAATAGTAGCACTCATCATCTCCATGGAGGTAGAAAACAAACTCTAAGAGACTTGACAATTGAAAATTAAAATATCATCATCATCATCATCATCATCATCATCATCATCATCATCATCATCATCATCATCATCATCAAATACAGATTTAGGATCAAACTCAAAATCACTTGCATCTTCTTCACTTGGTTTAGTAGTATCACATGGAGGATGTATAAGGAAGCACTTATCACACCAATAAACTATAACAATCACAATTTTAAACATTCACTTTTGCATGCAATGGATCAAGCACTTCCTTTCTAACTCCTTTATTCTAATCTCTATCATCATGTGTAGGACTTTTTGGTGATTGATTAAAATTCTAAGCTCTCTCCTGAATTATAGAACCACAATGTAGATTTTATTCAACCTTGACTAACTTGGAAGACATTTCATTTACATTGGAGGCCAAAATCTTAACATTCTCTTCAAGGTTCACATTCTTAGTAGACTGCATCTTTTGTAGATTGACCAACTTTACATTAGATAGCTTGTTCATGGGCTTTTCCACAGCCTTTGTATTATTCTCAATTTAGATATCCATATTAGATATTCTTAATTTAGATATCAGACTAAGAGAGCTATGAAATTATTTAACAATAGGGAGTTCAACAAAAATTTCAATATTATCAGAGTCTTGACAGTCTAGACACTCTTTAGCAGTTGAACTTTACACTTCAATAGGCCTCCAAAACTATCTCCCTCTTCTTTGATGAATGCTAAGGGGTGAGACAAGTTATTTTGATGAGTCACCTTTGAAGGATGATCTCAATCCTTCCATCTTTTCAAGAAAGAAAACACTCAAAGTTGAAACTTAACAAAGATATTCAAAATAGCCATTGATCTTTCTTAAAACTAGATGATAAAATTGGAGTCGCCACTAGAATCAAAATTCTTGAATGTAATAGCTAAAAAACTATTTGTGATACATGCTAATTTTTTTTTTTGCTAAATTAAATGATGAGATATATAAGGTGAAGACACTAGAATTTCCATAATTATGTTCAAAAGGGAAAAAATACCTTGCAATATGTAATTTTAATAGTTCCTTGCAGTAAATGCAACCTAAGTCAAATTTACAAAACTTTTAATTCCTAGTACATCCCCAGTGGAATGTTGTGACATTGAAGGATAAGATAGTTCAAATGTAGAAAAGAACAGTCGAGAACTTCACAACATGAAATACTTACAGCTCTCTGGAAGAGTCCTCAACAACCCAAGTGATCAAGACTTCAATTTCTTCTCTGAAAATGACACTAGAAAAGTGTTGTTTCCTAGTTGTACACTTCTTATGCTCGGCCTTGTACACTTAAAAAAAATGGCAAAGAAAGATGAAAAACCCATTAGTGTGTAATTGTAGCCAGGGAAGGGTTTGGCATCTAGAATGGACTAGATGTAGAAAATAACTAAGAGGCACTAATAAAGGGTATGGTTAGCTCCCTGCTACTACTGTCTCTACATGAATTAGGTTGAGAGGACCTATGCAGTAGATTAATCACAAGGAGTGATTCTACAATTCAACCTCCATGGGTATTATTGGCATAAAGAGACACAAATATGACAAGGGCACAAGGAAACTTGTTCAATCCACATAGGGAGGGTTCTCACATGTAATGAATAGATGCACTAGGTCACATACAATCTACTAAAGATAGATGGGTATAAGACTGTTACTTTCATTCTAAATAGTTTTCAACAATATGGGTTGAATGGAAAACTATAGTTCTGGGTCTTTAAATCAGAAAACATAGACATATGTTAGATATGTAAGATTCTATGGATTTGTAGGGAAAATAACGCTTATGTTCAGAGGTTGTATTATTTTTAGGTTAGGATAGGGTAGCACAATTTGATAGCTATAAAAAGAGGGTGGTGTGCTAGTGATTTTTTAAAAATAGGGATTTTGGCAATATTCATAACATCATTTATTAGAAAGATGAAGAATACTAAAATGTAAGCTAGTGGGAACAACCATGAATGATTTGAAGTTATTGGTGCAAATGAAATGAAAATACCCAAAAGATTCCTACAAACCTAAAGCATACATTGCAACCAAAATTTCAAATACTTTTCCATATTGAATCCATAAACCCAAGGTGCCCTTAAAAGGTATTCAACAATATATTTCCAAATATAATTGCAGAAATGGATTTATAAGCTAGATCTATGCTCAAAATGATAACCAGTAATGAACACAAACCCAAATGTCTAATCAATAACATATGAAAAACATATTACTATATTTCGTCAACAGAAAAGAGTAAAAACCACAAATATTTTTCATTATTTTGAAAGAAAATTTTACATACATCAATGTTTTAAAATGCTGCCATGGCGACAAGCATGGTGGATTTACTCCATGTTGGGTAGGGGAGACATATAGACATACTCTTAGAGCTTGTTAATGGTTGTACAACTGCAACCACCTTATCAAGAGAGGCAAAATACATACACAACCATAATCTAAAAATTTGGGACAGCCTATACTTGGATAAAAAAGAAAATACCAACAACAACCAAAGAATAGAGGAAAAGCCCTCTATTTATACACTTTTGACACCCTTTTTTAAATCTAAGAATGGGGGTTGCATTTTGTAAATTTGTAAATTTGCATTCAACATTCCAAAGTCCTACTAAAATGGTCCTAGTTGGAAAAAAGCCATTGCCATGCCTAGAATCTTCATGTATTTGCAAGAAAAATGATTCCTCTAAGTGCCTCTATAAGAAATGATGAATATTTCGAGCACATCCTTTGATTTCTTAGTTGGAGATGACTTCAAACAAGCTAGAAGGAGAATATTCATGGTGGAGGGACAACAAACATTGTCTTCTTGAGAAACTACTTGGAGATGCTCTTTGACCACTTACTTGCATAGTTAGAACCTCATTGGTAGTTGCCTTCCCCTTTCTGCATGGCACGGAACAACTTGCTCTTGTAATGATGGCATGGGAATATTATAGATCCATGGCTATTTGAGAAATCATATTTAGAGTTGCCTACGTTGGATTTTCAAACCTGCAATTTCTCTCACATGGAAGAACTTGAAAAAGCAAAACATGAGAAAATGTAATATTTAGGTCATTTTTACCTTTTGGCTCCAACTTGTATTTTCCTTTTTCATCTTTGCTTTTTGCAAATTTGCTTTCTAGGGTTAACTCCATATTTTTTCAATGTATAAATGCATGATTTTTCCACTTTCTAACCTTTTGGGAGAATTTTGGTCACTTTTACAAAGTTGTAATTTTCCTTTATTCTAGGGAAATTTGGGTCCCAACAACAGCGTTGCAATTTGAAAATTGCGATATGCAAATTGTAAATTCATAAATTACAATTCATAGAACTACAATTGGCAAATTACAAATTTAAAAATAGCAATTTGTAGAATTACAAATTGTAAAATACAAAAATACAATTCATAGTTGGAGTTCCCCTAGAAATATCCCTTAGGGAATCTGTAACTCTAAATGCAATATGCAATTTTTCAAAAATTTGAAATTGTAGACAGGGTTCCCATTTCCCTCCAAAATTCCTTCTGGGGAATCTGGAACTCCAACTACAATTTGTAATTTGCACAAGTGCAAAATCAAAAAACTGCATTTCCTATCAATATCTCCCTAAATCTCATCTTGAGTTGGCTTTTCTTTTACTTGTCTTGACTAGCAAGACTGGGAGAGTTGACCTCAATTTGCAAACTACTTCTTGGAGACTTGCATTTTGCAAGTTGCTCTTCCCACTAAAATTTTCTAGAGACCTTGGGGGTTACATCTGCAATTTTTTAAATTGCAATTTTTTTGATTTTTTACCCTAACTCCATCTTTGCAACTCGGTCGAGCAAGGTACCCTGTAGGGGACTTTTCTAGAAGCCAAGTTTTCATGAATTCGATGCCTCAACTCAAAAATCCATCTTGTTTACACAATGTATTTGACCTTGAAACAATCACCATATGAAAATCTTCATTACCTGGGGATTTCATCCTACTTTTTACAGTAAATGATTTCGTTAATCTGTGATGAGATTGGCTTTATTTCAATGCCAAGTACCTGCTCAATGAGATTCAATCAAAAGTTTCCCTATAACTTGAACAACTGAAAATCTAGTAACTTTAGGTACTTTGGGAAATCTCCTAATGAATACATAAGGGGTTGGTAAAGCCATATTGAATTCAATGCATTGAGCATCGATTTTCCATTTTAAAAACTTGCTCTCTTGTGTAGGCTTTATCTGAGATCTGCACAAAATCATCAACTACATGAACATAAACCCCTTCATACTTGCATGCGAAAAGCATAGCAGTAACACCAACAAGTTGTAAATGCTTTCTCATCACTACGATTTCTTTGAAAGGTATCTGTAATGCTGAATGTCAAAAAATATGTTTCACCCACGAGTTTCAAACTTCAAATGTACCTAAAGAAACCAATCAATTAGAATACCCCTCATTCATTCATTTATATCTGTTTGATCCCATATGTAATCTTGAGTAACACAGCTAAGGTTCTCCCTTTCTCTATACATGTCGTAAATGTCTTATACATATTATGGAACGACCATTGGGCTTTCTGCATCATCCATTCATCACGGCAACACATTAGAACTGGCACTTGATATCTCCAGAAAACCCTCATCTCTTAACTGCAAAAAGCTGGTGATATCCAAAGGTTTAACCTTTGTGCCCTTCTCAGCGTTCTTGGAAACTAAGTCATGAGCTCTATTCCCTGAATCTTCAATTGCTTTAGACAATGGTGCAATATTATCACAAAGACCTCCTAAATCCCAACCCCCATGAAAGAAATGCCTAGGTGATAAACTTCTAAATAAGGCCCTAGATTTTTGATGCTCGTTAAAGTGTCCATCGAACCATTTCACAACACTGTACACTGCAAGATCTTGAACACTTTGAATGTCTCTCGGATACTTGTCATTTTAAGGCTGCCCATTCACATACATCCGCCATATATTTACATTTGATTTCCTTCTTTTCGAATGGTATTTTATGTTTGAAAAAGCAGCACCAAAAGTCTAAAGATTTTGACGCAAAAAACCAAATAGGATGATCAAGCTACATTGCAAAGTTAGTGGATGGGTCACTCCAGTTCAATGATTCAATTTCACAAAGGCTTTCTGATCAATGAAATAAACTGAGATTACTGTGTTTTCCCATAGTCTCTTGGAGAAAATTTAGAGACAAAAGCTTGGTTGAAAAAGAGCATTGGGATGCATAGGATCGTCCCTTGAATGGAAACACGCTACCAAACTGTCGGTGTGCCCTTCAAAATTTTAAAAGAAATTTAACTTTCCTTTGACATCTGCAACTCCTTTTAACTTTTCCTGCACATTTCTTCGTCGTGCCTCACGATATCCAGAAGTGGGAGTGCAAATTGAAATCTGCAATTTGCTAAGTGATAATTGCACATAACCTCCCGTTTTCGCCATACTTCTTTTTATTTTCATTCCTGCGATCCGAGCTGTGGCAACAATTAGCAATTTAAAAAACATTGCTCTTAGTATGTAGATTCCCTGCCAATATTCTCCTCCGGACTTTATACATCTTATTCGTAATTACTTTTCGACCCTTATACCTCTGGCAGGGTTCCGCGACTCATTTTACAATAACCAAGACTGCAGTCAACGCCACCAGTTTTACCACTTGCCATGCCTTTCCCTTTATTCCACGCATTGTTTTTACATTATTAAATGATGCGTTGGCTTTTGAAAACCATGTTGTATTTTCAAATCATGTTGCATGTCTTCTCTTTTATTTTCACGTGGGTAGTCTTATGTGGCCTGTCTATGTGTAAATGCATTTGCTGTTTTCTATTGTTACAAGGAGCTGCACATTTGTTATGGTTGGCCGAATGACCATACCCAGTCACTAGGAACATTTTACCTTAGCCATAATTCAGAAAGAGTATTAATAGCCTTATGTGTATTTATATCCTTCTTTCGAGTTGAACTATCAATATCATCCTTTCCAGAAGATTTAGTATAGTCAAATGAATTGGATGTAATTGGTTCTACTTCAAAGTCCATGATACGATTGCTCAAAGTCTAATGCAACCAAATAATCTATTTCCCTTTGGCTTATACACTTCTCTAGATCTATTTAGAGCACAAAACTATTAAATGTTATTTAAATAGAGACCTCACAGGGTTTACACAAGGCATGAGCAGGAACAGGGGATTTTTAAATGGATGCATAAATAGCTTTTTTACATCTGAGGTGAAAACAGGGCATCTTTACCTCAGGTGGACACTTGTAAACATGAAATGGGCTAAACAAATTAGGTATTTATACTCAACAAGGGCACAATTTCTCAGTGTAATTTTTGGCAGTAATAGATACAAACTAAAAGTTTGACTCTCAACTAGATGTATATGAAATTTAGATTATAGCATAATGCATCTTTCCATATCATGATCATCATCATGGCATTATCTTTTCCTTAAACACTAAACCATGCCACCAAATTATCTAGACATGGTATCTTGCTCATCATTATTAATTTTGTCTCTACCATTGGAAAATGGTCAAATACGAATATCATCCTTAGTAGCAGAAATCCTTCCATCATGTTAACTATTCCTAGAGAATAAAAATTGCCTTAGTTATAAAGATACTTGTAAAATGGATGACTTTGTATTTCACCAAATCCAGTTCAATTTACCATCAAAACCAAGGATAATTGGGTAACCCAACTTGAACATGGGGTGTATCTATGCACACATCAAAATCATGTAATAACAGAGTCAATAATGACATTTTATTTTCTTAATACCTCTCAATAAAAACAACCTCAGCAGTGCACAAACCAAAAACATATTTGACAAGTTTTGGTAAAGATTGGTTTAACGTTTTTTTCCTTGTGATTGGCTTCTCGATATATAATTGGATAAATTGCAAGTTTGGTTCCTATTTTGGGCATAAAAACTTATCATAAGATAAGGCAATATCTATGCAGATGCAGTCATATATGTAGCAAATCCTAAAATGCCTGGCTAAATACAATAACTAGCAAATAACCTTTAAACCAATGAAATATGGTAGCAAATGGAAAAACAAGGCTTACAGCTTTATACAGGATGCTCAAAGTAGAGGTGAAAACAAAAATCTCAAAATAAATGATAGAGTAAGGGCTTTGTTCAAGTAAACAAAACAAAATCAGTTCTAAAAAATGTAAAAGACAAACAGAAACCCATGTACCATGTAAATGCTATGAGTTCCAGCCTTGTGGTATGGAGTACTGTGTAGTGCTGACATCTCCTGGGTTTGGTGCAATTTTAGATGACTTTGTTGTTTATGTTGACCTCTTATTACTATAGATTCACAGTTGTTATCTTTAATCAATATAGAGGTCTATGAAAAAATGAAAAAAATACCCAAAAAAAAATCAACTACGGTAACCTGCAAACTTTGCTCCAGTAAACTAACAAATAAAATATGGTAAAAACACACCCAACCAACAATCCTTAATGTCAAAAATATGATCACCGTTATCAGCTCACAAATTTCACTGCAGCAGTACTTCAAATTTTTGATACTAACCCTAGGATGATCCAAAAACTAAAAATAATAACTAACAAAAAACCAAGGATCGAAGCCCACAAAATTTTGCACTTTCCTTACCTGCCCAGACTCAACAACCATGTCTCTTTTAAGGGGAAATGTCCAAAAAAATCACACTTAAACTACATCCTAATATAACCTTTCTCATATGGGAACTCAGAAATGCTTCTGCAAGTGGCCATTCTCCTCCATCAATAGCTCTTCACATCAAAGCACTGCAAAGTGTGAATAGCAGATGAAAAACCAAGGCAGATAAAGTAAAGTTTATTACAGTAAGGATCAGAGAATAATTAAGAACAACCCATTGAATTCTAGCTTGGGGATTCTGACACATTGCTAGGTGTGGGCTGAGAAAGGCAAACAGTGAATTAGAGGTTGGAGTGCACTGTATAATTAAATAGAAAAATATGGCCATAAAGTTGAAAAAAAAAAAAGAGAGACGAAACAAATTTTCAATCTTATAGAGATTTTTATTCTGTAGTCTATGTTGTTTATCATTGGCAAAGAGCTATGGTCTATACAAAATAAAAGCAATAGATACACTACAAATTTTTTTGTTATTCCAACTGGGGGCTCAAAAGCCTCATGGATGACGACCGACATATGAAGCACAAAAAACACAGGATCTGACTCTGCGTGGTTTTACTTTTACTTCTTCAAGCATAGTGAACAACTGGATTCATGGAATGTCCCCCATTCAAGGCATAGTACTGTGTAGCCTGCTGGAGGACACACACTTGAATGAGGATAATGAGGATGTGGTGCTCAAAGTTTTCAGCCAACACTTGGCATAAGTTCATTCAATCATAAATCCTAGAATGTATATGATACCCAAAGAGTGTCCTTATTTATCCTTGGATAGGATCTTCAATTTACGAGCTTGAAATTCATTCTTTTATATGTTATTATTTTGCAGCTTTGTAAGACCTTACCAAAGTGTTGTATTGTCAGCCAATTGTAGGTATATTTGGATTTGAATTTTATGCATTCTCTCTCTTTTATATATATATATATATATATATATATACCAATAAAAAAGAAGTATACTAAAAGATCAGGATTAAAGGTGAAGAATAGATTCCATATCTTCAAAGATATCATGTTTAAATTGAAAAGAAAACTCTTAGTAAAATCCAAAAGATAGACCGATAATAATGAAAAGAGCATAAAATAGAAGGATTTAAGCAATAAAAAAACCAGATGCCAACATCTCAAATAAGATACTTCTTGCTATCTATATAGTTGGGCAAAGGAGAACGACCATATCAAATAAAATACTTCTCGCTATCTGCTGAGCGAAGGAGAGACACCATATGTAAACTTTCAGCAGTTGTGAAGGGGCAACGAGAGTGGGATGGGTAACAGGGGATTGTGAATGAATGTAAAGCACTTCAAACCATCGAATACCCTAAAATCTTTTCATTGATGCACTGAAACATAACTTTATTTAAAGGTTCTACTTACAATTTGGGCATAATTTGTTGAATTTTTATAAATGAATTGAAAAATTGAGAAAAAACAAAAACAACAATAACAATAACAATAATAATAGAGTGTACCAGGTCAAAATCCCTACAGAAGAAAGAAAGGCAAAATATGAAAACTACACAATATAGCAAACAAACCATTCTATAAACCTTGTGTGGTACTATCCATAGATTTTTTCAGAAATTAGGATTGCCTATAAATTCAATTTCATAGCAAATGGCATATTTAAGCTCCATAGTAAAGCTATTGAATACTTTTATTGCGAATGGAATAAAGGCCAATATTTATCTCATTTGATGCAGGGAAAGGGGTAGGACAAGATCTAAAGGCTATTCATGTAAATTACATAGATTTTAGATTCTACATACTCGAATGCTATAATAACTACCGTGCCCTCTACCCTGCGGTCCTCCACCCATAGAACCAATAAATAGTTGTCGCGCTTGGGATGAGACTGCCATCTGGGATGGAGATAAGAACCTACATGTGCACCGCCCTTCTCAACAACATAAACTCATCACCATTGAAAGCATTATCATGACATCCAGGAAGAACATACAAACTATGCATCTAATTAGATTATATAAAATAATATTATTCAACATACCTACTTAAATACTTTGCAAGTTATTGTGGATTTTTTCTGCAAATTTCCTATCACCAAAAACAATC
This sequence comes from Torreya grandis, assembly GCA_037957365.1. Classification (NCBI taxonomy): domain Eukaryota; kingdom Viridiplantae; phylum Streptophyta; class Pinopsida; order Cupressales; family Taxaceae; genus Torreya; species Torreya grandis. The sequence continues at coordinate 651,189 of JARHVA010006248.1, forward strand.
CATTGTGATTGGTCGATGAATCAAGGAATAACAAAGAGTTAAAGCATAGTGAAGCCTATAGTGTCTCCCTCTATAGTGTCTCCCTCTGAGACTAATAAGAGAAGAAAAGGAAATGAATAATCATGTGTTTACATTTGTTTCTTATTTTTTTAAGATTACATTTAATAAATCATACTTGTTTATTTTTTTCAAAATTGTGCGGTATATATTACCTATGGAGAAAAAGTAAAGGAGGATAAATCTTTATATTTCACACTAAATTTGTCATATTTATTTAATTTTTAGATGATTTTTGGGGATAGATAATTTAGAGAAGAAAAAGAAAGATAAATAGATCTGTTTTATTTATTTATTTGATTTTTTTGAAGATGTGAGGGATAAAAAATTCAATGAAGAAAACTTAAGGAAGATGTATCCATTTACGTTTGTTTATTCCAATATTCTAAATTAAATACAATTTTTTTCATATTAATATAGTTTTTAATAAATTTTGTAACCAAAAATAATTCAACAAATAAAAATAACAACTTTTAATAATAAGAGACATATAAAAGATAAATCTCACCATGATGAATATAAAATTATAAGTAATGGTATCCATATATATATATATATATATATTTACTATTGCAGTAAAATTATCTAACATATGGTTTTAAAGAATTATTACTTTTATAATATTTTTGTGGATATATTATGATTACACGTTTTCAATTTTTTATTTTTTTTACATTTCAATATTAAGAATCATACGCCTAAAGGTTGTGGTTGGTAGGAAGCTAACTAGCCTTTCCTTGGGTTAAAAGTTAGATTTACAAGAGTGAATCCTTAATATATTATATAAATTGATCTAGAAAAGCTTAAATTTTGGATCAAAATTTATTCATGGGAATATCTTAGTATATTAAGTGTAGTCATAAGTAAAACCTAATTCTTAATTAAAAAGTATAAATAAGATGTTATATATAGGAGATATTCCAAAACATAGTTATGCCTTTAAAAAAAAGCCTATAGTTGAAATATTCACCTTAAAAAGTAGATTTCAATGTTTAGAATTATGTAAAATTTCTCTCAAACATATCTCTTTAATTTTGTAATAAAAAATATATTATTTCAGTAAATAAAAACTTAACATGGATTGCATTCAAAATTATTTCTAAATAAATTACAATAGAATTTACTTTTTGAATAAATAAAAAAAGGTTTAAGAGACCCATAATCTTTATATTTATTTCAAAAAACTTTTTAAAATTTATCTATTATAAATGAAAAAATATTCATGAACCATAGATTAAAACAAACTCATTATAATCGAGTTATTCTATCAATAATCCATCTTACATAATAATACAATAATACTACTAAAACCTAGTTTCCAAAACATATTACAAAATAACCACTATACATGACATACTATTAAAAAACCATGGATTAGAAAATAACTAAAACTATTGACTTATGCTTTGAATAATACATCCTTGGCAACAATATACTACTAAAACAAAATATTAACTTTGAAAATCAAAACAGAAAGAGAGAATAGAAGGATTTATGAGATATTTAATAAAAATATGCATCCTCTATTAAATAAAATAAATATCTAACTCAAACTTTTGACTTCAATTGATTTCACAACAAAGTATTAGAAAAACAACCCCCCTTCTATTATCAACGATAATTTTATCCCTCCAACAACTTGATCATACTTTAGCTCATGCATGTATCTCTAATGTCCCTTGCTTCCACATCTAGATCATCGATAGAAGATAAATAATCCCTTACAATCTCTGTTACATTCTACTGCTCAAAATCTTTATCATAATCAACATGGATTTCACCATTCAAATCTAGGACCGGATACCATAAATATGTAAATTGAAACCTTAAACTAATCCACTTAATCACTATTTCTAATTAGTTAATTTAATTTATTATTGTTATTATTATTTATATATAAGTATATTTTCAAATTATTAAGGATACTGAAACTATTTCCTTCTTAAAGATGTTAAGAGCTCTATCCATGTTGCACAATAACATTTTACACCTCCATATGTAAATCTATGGGAAGATTCAAAAGTTAAACTAACAATTCATACTAAATATTTTAATATTTAAATTAGATTTGAAATATATAATTTATTATGGTGTGCTCAACCCTCAACTAAAGAGGTAAATCCACTTCTAAAGTTTTCTATCAAAGATATTCCTAAGTACAAGAACTTGCATTTTGAAAACAAGAGATAAAGGCTCTAATAAAAATATAACCCAAAAAAATGGTTAGCATTCCAATTTTAATAGGAGGTGTTTCCAAGATATATAGATATACCTACTATAAACAATTATTCCCTTCTTCAATAGAAGAGAAAAAGGTTTCATAAAATTTATTTAATCTATGACATCCATTAGTAAATCAAATGTCAGTCTTTTCAAAAAGAATTTTATACATTTCTCTTTCAATTGATATAGGTCATTATTAGAGGCCTGTATACTATTTTAATAAAATGTGATATTTGGGTATAATGAAATTATCATAATGGTAAAAATTATTGCAAAAGACATATGTAACTTATAATATATAAAAAAATTGGATTCATTATAGTGGTTAAAAATAGTAAAAATGTATAATTTGAATTGGTTTGACAAGAATTTGACATAATAAAAACATGAAAGAGATGGAATATTCCCACCTTGATATATTTCTATAGTTATGGAAGTTAAATAACGATCTAGTAAAAATGAATGGATTTAGTGTCAAATTTGAACTCCATACTTTATAGGAAGAAACTCAATATCCACTTTCTAACCTAAGAATATACCAATGTATATTTCCTGCTATGCCTTTATGATTGAAGAATATGTATTTTTGAAATGAAAGTATTTATCTCTAGGTTTTAAGTTTTTATGTATAAGTTTGTCTCCTAATGCCATACAGTCTTATTTATATTCTTGGCCTAATTTACCATAAAACACTTATAAAATAGAAACTATTAAGTAATTGGGTAAGGAAACAATAAGGTAGTTATAACTATGAATATTGCATGTTAGAATTAGACCTCATGTAATTGTCATGTAATGTGAATGGATAATTCGAGTGAGAGAATGGGCATTTTATTCTTAGTCAGATATAAAAATATATGCACATTTTTTTACCATTTTTTTCATACAAATATATTTAGAGTGTATGTAGGCTTGAATATCAATATGATGAGTAAATAATATTCCTTTATGCGTCATCTTAAAAACAATTTTTAAAAATTATATATATTAACTTTTTAAGTTTGAATTAATTTTATGTGCCAATATTATGAGTAAATAGTATTCCTTTATGCTCCATATTAAATTTTTTTTTTAAAAACTATATATATCAACTTCTTAAGTTTGAATTAGATTTATATTGGCACATAAGATGACTAAAGAAAATAAAAGTATCCAACATACATGTTTACAAACATCAAATGGATGTGAGATGTGTAGAATGTGTCAATATAGGATAAGGTAAAGATTTAGTGGGATTTATGTATCCATCCTAGAGGAATAAATAATATAAGTTATAAGAAGAATATAGGTAGGCATAAAATAAAAAATAAATAAATAGAAAAATAAGAAAAAATGAACGCAAAATGATATAGAGAAGGAGAGAGATAAAAACACAATTTTTTTGTAAAAATAAGTCCTTAAATTTAACAAATTATCCATATGCACATAATAGTACTAAAAACATTGCAATTAGAATCATTTTATTAAAATTAGGTGACTACACAATTCTCCTACATTGATGTATCTACAAGAGTGAATGCATGCACAAATCAAATTAAATTAATACATAATTCATGAACATGCCTTAAGTTACATATGTCTAGAGAAGATTGATTTGTTTAAAATGCATCCATCTACATAGGTGCATTTGTTGTATACTTGAATGTGGACATACCTAAAAGAGATGACCAATCATAAAAAGTATTCAATGTCAAATCAATTTGAAAATGTAGTAATATTAAAAATGAAAATTCAAAGGGGAGGATGAAATTACTATACCTTGTCATAACAATATCACCACTACTCACAAGAAATTAAAAGAAATAACAATTTTAAAGAGCATTTTTGAGGAGTTTAGGAAAAGTAATGCACTTCTTGATCAAGGAAGTATACAAATTGATGATTTTTGTGCACTTGTTTTTTTAAGTTCACCCAATAATTTTTCACTCCATAATTTTTCTTAGTAAATTTTCTCCATAGTCTTTGATCAATACTTCTCAATAATTATTTCTTAATTTATTTTTTCAGATATATAGATATATGGCCTTTTTTGAGATGAGTAATTTCAATATCTAATCTTATATCACTCATTTCCAAATATTTAATTAGATTAAAATTTTTGTATAATGATATAGATCTAAATATTTGAAAATCCTTAGAAAATATGTTTAATCATGTCTATGCAACTTTTTAAAAATATGTTCATCTAAAGCTAAATAGTAATATACACAAGCTATATGTCTAAGTTTAACTATATAGAATAGAAATAATAATGTCAAAATTCATGAAGATATATAAACATATTGAATATGAAGATTAAAATTAAGGTAATGGCACATCCCACATTCATATGCTAGATAATATACAAGTATTAAACCCACATGAAAATATCTATATAGATAGCATTTCAAAAAGATAAAGATGTGTTCATCCTCATATGACAGTGAAATACTATAGGAGAATCAAGAAACAAAATGTCTCATTGTAATTTGAATAGAATATATGGATAATTCATATTTCCATATATAAATATGTATTATAGATAACATTGTGTAATGCTCATACTAGGGATGTGTAGGTTAAATATTACACTGCAAATAATTGAAGATATAAAGAGGTATGTTCCATGTGTGAAAATCAAATATGTATCAATGTGTGTGTAAGATAATTAGATACTTTGATATAAAGATATTGTAAATATTTCAAGACAAAAGGGTTTGAGAATGAGAATATGTATCAATAAACTTTGCATATAAATATATATGTGGGTATGATGCTGCAATAGGAAATGTATTTGTGTAACTCATGGAGAGATATGCAATTTTTTTACATTCAATGGTAAAAATATCTGCATATATCTCCATGAGTTACACAAATACTTTTCCTATGGGGGCATCATACCCACATATATTTATATGCAAATTTTATTTATACATATTATCACTCTCAAACCATTTTATCTAGATTTATTTACAATGTATCTATATCAAGGTTGTGTGTGTGTGGGGCTAAAAATAAGTGCAATTATGATTCCTTTATAGGTTGTAACATGTACAAAATTCCCTCACTAGCATAAGATATGATAAATGAATAATGTCTAATGAACCATAAGTAACTTTCCCCCACTACATGAAAAGGATATAAAAATATCATCAATGAAGCTCATAAAATAATTATGGTTATGATTCCTAGATATTCAATAACATGGAGATAATTTTGTTTCATTCATAAGATATGAAAAATGAGTAATGTATGAGGAATACATGGGTATGATGCCCATGTATGTATAGGAGATATAAATTTAATTAATGAGCCTAATAATAATAAGTGTATGTATGTATGTATGTATGTATGTATGTATGTATGTATGAGGATAAAAATAAGCGCAATTATGATTCCTTCATAGGTTGTAACATGTACAAAATGTCCTCACTAGCATAAGGTATGAGAAATAAATAATGTATGATAAACCATATGTAAATTTCCCCCACTACATGAAAAGGACATATAAATGTCATCAATGAAGCTCACAAAATAAGTATGGTTATGATTCCTACATAGTCAATAACATGGAGAAAATTTTGTTTCTTTCATAAGATATTAAAAATGAATAATGTATAAGGAATATATGGGTATGATTCCCATGTATGTATAGGAGATATAAATTTAACTAGTGAGCATAATAAAAATAAGTGTAGGTATGACACCTACATAACAAGTAACATCAATATAATTCGCTTAATCATGTTAGATATATGGAAAATTAATAATATAAGAGGAACCCATTGGTATAATTCCCATGTATTTATCAAATATATAAATGCAATCAATGAATCTCATATGAGAGCAGATATGGGTATCATTCCCCTAAAGGCTATAGTAAGGTATGACACCCCCATAACAAGTAACATCAATATAATTCGCTTAATCATGTAAGATATATGGAAAATTAATAATATAAGAGGAACCCATTGGTACAATGCCCAAGTATTTATCAAATATATAAATGCAATCAATGAATCTCATATGAGAGGAGCTATGGGTATCATTCCCCTAAAGGCTATAGTAAGGATACATAGTGTGGAAAATACACATATAATGGATAATGTTATTATGACAATATTGTCTTCACCAAGAAATGATATAATAATTAAATAACTCATGAAAAATCCCTGATTATGATGATCCCATTAGCTATGTACTCGTCATGAATATTAATGTGTAAAATATCTAACCATGTGTGTATTCATGGTAATAGTAATAGCATGACAAAATCAAAGATTACTATGTACGGCATATGGGCCCATCGATGTAATACCAAAAGGCACATATGTGATAAATCTCTAAAAAACATAAAGTGATGAAGATCCAAAAGATAAACTAGGTATGATGACCCCAAAGGAAAATATAAATGTTAAAATGTGGTGTAGTTATTTGGTCTCATATTTAGGAAAAATGATATTTTTTTCCACATGGAAATATATTGGAAATATTCTCAATGGTGACATGGAAAACCAAGATTGTGTAAAGCATCCTCTATATGAAAAACACACACACACACAGATATATATATATATATATATATATATATATATATATATATATATATATAGAGAGAGAGAGAGAGGGCGGGGGGGGGGGGAGGAACGGTATGTCATCCTATAACCATGACACCACAAAAATATATATTTATTTAAAAGAAGAATATGTTTAGTAGTATAATCAAGGAGTAAAAGGATCCAAGTCATAGTGAAAATCTAAGTATCAATAAGAAAGTAGATAAAAACATGAAAAAAATCCATATATAATGTATCTATCCATGTAATACATAATTCGTATTTACTATAAATATATATAATCAATGTATGTGTATGAATATAATAAATGGAGAAAAATGAAATATCAACCTAAAATTTGATTTATAGATATTCCATTAAGGTAGGGTATTCAACCAATGTGATCATTATTTCTTATGTGTGAACAAGATAGTCGCTTTGTAACATGTGATAATATATAATCATATATAACCCATACATATTTCATCTCACCCACTCAAAGAGATATAATTAGAAGCATGTGTGTAGAAAATGGATTTTAAAATCCTCTAGAATTAGTATATAATCGTAACATGTATCGATCAATAAATAAATTTTTAATTTTAATATTATCTATTGTTTTTTCACTTTTTTTTAATATAAAAACCACCAAATGAATCCCAGGGGTTAAATTAAGAAAAGTGAGTGAAGCTAAATAAAAATAAAATATAAGCCAAAACTTTGAATGAAAATAAGTGAGTGAATCTAAACAAAAATAAAATATAAGCCAAAACTTATAGTCAAGAAATAAGTTTGAAATAGAAACCCAAGGGGGGAAAATAAAAAAGAGGATGAAAATAAGGATTCTAAACATGTTACTACCTCCCTCATAACTCAATGTATGTCTGGATGGAGGGTTTTGACATGTGTGTGTGTGGGGTTATCATTATTTATAGATATAAAAAGGTTCTTACAATAGGATAAATAATCAAAGGGAATGTTAACATGAAAAATATTAACCAAATAAAAACTAATAATATAGAAGAATATCAAGGAAAAATAGAAGGCAAGTGCCAAATAATTAAAATTTATAATAATTTAAAATAGGAAACTAAAATCAAGGGAGGAAATAACATGTAAGATATGGTATAACAAATAAAATAATCCATTTATAATATGTATATATGGTAAAATAAGGATATATGAATGAAAAAATGGGTATAGACAAGTTTGAGTAATGAGTATGTGTGCTAAAAGTATAATGTTGTAATCATGAGAAATCAGATATGATACACTAATTATGGAAATTAGTATATATGATGTCAAAGTAACTAAATATTTATGACTTCAATCCCTTATTATAATACATGAGGTCTTAATCCTTCTTGATAGAATTATAATTACATCCAATTATATTATCATTATCCTATTGTAAGTTTTGATGCATTGGTATTGTTTATTTGTCTCAAACGTGGGTAGTTTTTATATATCCCTAGGAGGATGATTTTATTTTATAAAAAATGTCCTCTCCTCAGGTAGTTGTGTAATTAAATATAATCATGTTTTGTTTTGATGAAATATTTAATATTTTTTGTAAAATAATACATATATTAGTTCAGTGACCTATAATTGTATTTTAATAACAAATAACCTTTGTGCCATAAGACCTTGAAATATACATTGGATTGGTTTCTTAAATATGTAGCAAATCAATCAAACTATTGTCTAATAAAAAAATTATTATGTCAAGTATTAGTACTTTAAAAAATACGTTAGTTTTAAATATGTCTCATTGTGTTTTTTTTTTTGGTTTAACCCAAGTAGTAGAATTGTTTGTATTAGGCTAATGGGTGTTTGAAATATTTTATTTCCCGAGAGTTGATGCATCAACCTCAAGTAGGATTATCTATTATTCTACAAGATTAACCTCCATATTCTCAATATAAGTGAATGGTTTTTAATTTGATACAACTAACTTATATTTAATAGGTGCTAGGAGATTATTAGCAAATATATGATGTATTTGAATATCAGACAGTTGATAAATCAAGAAATAAATATGATTAAAAAAATGCAATCATGCATATTCTATTAGGACTTTCATTAAGATATTGAAAACTCACATATATGGATCTAGGTCCTTTATTGGTGATATATCTTGGTCAACAAAATATTATTTTAAGAATTAAAATGAACTTAATGATCTAATAGGTAAGTTATACAACCAAACTAAGGCCTTTGCTATCAATTTCTTATAAAATTAACTGATATGGTGCCCATGAGGTGACCAATAAATAATGTAAATAACTAGATTTAAGTGGATTATGTGAAAAATTTATTTATAATGAAAATGTATTAAAACATAGCTATCACAAAACTACAAGGAAGTCAGAGAAAATAATTTTAAAATGATGTAGAACTATAATATAAATGTTATATAATTTTAAGTTCTATAAAATATGTGAGAGATCAAATGTATGGCATCTATGTGCTTCATAATTTAATGACAATCATTCATGAATCTATAGAAGGAATAAAATTATAAATTAATAGATATAGGAGTGAGATGAATCATCATTTGAAGAATTCCTCTGACTAAAGAAATTATGATATAAATATTATAAGAGTTATCAAGCCCCATAGATATATGGGCCCGTATATAGATAAATGGAGTAAAAGAGATGGAGCCTATATAGATGGTTTAGTTTCATAGTATAAACTAGAATATAGTAGGCATATGTTGCAATGGGAGTACATCCCTCTTCTCCTCCTAGATATACAATCCTCTCCTTTACTGTATATAGTTTATCTACTGTCATATCCCAACCATCTAGCTATATAGATAGGGTTAGGAAAGTGATACATAGCTTATATTCTATATGGGTGTGGGCCTCACATTTTGATCTAATAATTATAATTTTTATTCAAATTATATAAAAACCTAATAATTTTAACATCAACATATCATTTCATAATGGAATGATAATAACTAGGTCGTTTAGCACTACTCAACTATGGACAATTAGAATTTAGAACTCATAATTTTGGTTTGGGGACTAAATGATAGGATACAACCTAGAAATTTTAGTCAGAGACACACACACACATATGTTTATGTATCTATGTATGCATGCATATATGTACGTATTTATATGGGGATGAGGGATTTAGATAGGTCTCCAACTATAGAAAGTTGGTCGTGAAGGGAATATAGCTAGATAGACTAGAGTTATGGGACTATCTAATCCATTCTATAGACTACTAAGTTATATGGATCCTATCCCCTAACTATATATGGGGAGACATTAGGTATACATATTTTTAGGGGCTTCCCTATATCTACATATAAGACTATAGATAGTTTCCCTCTAGACTTATAGTAAGTTAATTACTAACTATAGATGCATATGCATATGCCCCAAATAGATAAGATAATTTAGGTTCAAGGGTTGGAAATTGATTCAAATCCATAAATTTTTGTTAAAAAATTAATCATAACCAACTAATTAATTGATTTTTTCATTCACCATTATTAATAGGATGTGTGATATAGTATTCGGACTATAAGAATTATTTGGTAATGTTGAAGATGAGTAAGATCATGTGGTTTGACATGTGGGTGTTGAACTTCATGTAGAAACTACTGATGTTAGTGAAAGACTATATGAGAAAGATACAATAAATATGGTATGATTTATGACCTAGATCTTCTTGAATAATTCTCCTTTCGATTCAATGCACAAAGTTGGGGGACAAAAAATGTGTCATTTTGTAACTTTACAAATTTATTCTTGCAAATGGTGTATGCAATTTTTTTTAAAATTTCCAAGACTTGGGCTTGTGATCAAGCATAAAGGGAGTTAATCCTTTGTAGACAATGTATTCCCTTTGATTTTTAAAAATATCTTATGCCCTTTATAAAGTGTGTATGCACTTTTTAAACATCAAACAGTTTATGCCTTTTGCAAAGATAAAATGGCATACACCCTTTTTGTTTTATTAAATTTTACTGTAACACTTATAAAATGCTTAGTGGATGATACAGTTCTGGATATTTTTTAGTGAATATTTCTCTCTACCTTCCCATAAACAAAATGTTTGCTTGGATTTGTATCCCACCAATGAGATTTGGCATTTTAGTTACTATCTTAGGTATGTTTGTTTTTAAATTTAAATTTTTCTATTTGTATTTATATTTATTTATGCATTTAGGGTTTTGAAATTAAATTTGAATTAGATTTCCTTGAATTTCCTAAAACCCTCTTTACTTATATAATTATAGATACACAATTGAATGATGGTCCCATTGCATGAAGAAAATATAGAACAACACCATGAATAATTTGATTTTACATCAGAAGAAGTTTAATTTCATGAACAATAATACAATGACAAATATCAAAAATTACAAATAAATTTTAATGGTTTCCATCAATTCTCATTTGATACTTCACATGATTCACTTTAAAATACACTAGAGATTATTTTTAATGAAGTGGGAAATATAACTTCACAACTTGATGCAATGTTGCATCAGAGAGAGGTCCTAAGACAATTTTATTCTGATAAATTGTCATAAGAAGATGTTAATAAAATTTTTAAAAAAAAAGATGTGTGTGATTTTTTTATTAATCCAAAACAAATAAACCACCATAGATGAATTGTAAACATATTAGTATTGATTGGTACATTCATGAGGGGATACAAAATAACTTGTAGGATAGGTAATTGATGGTGTTTGATGAGTTTTCATGAAACAATAATGAGGTTACATTATAATTTTTGAGAAAGATCTATTGTAATTTTTTGTTGCCAGATATTTCAAACTATTTTGATATAAAGGCCTCCCAAGGTAGGCTATGTTGGTCTTCATTTGATAGAAATGGTGTCAGCCAAGACCAAACCATCCTAGCTAAGTTCATAGAAATAGAAGGATGATAACACATGTTTATATCCCTAAAAGATTGCATTTTAGGGTACATATGGACATCATTGAGGAAGGTATTAGTTTGACACAAATTGTGATTAACCATGATATGAATACATTAAATAATTTTACTCAGTGTACATGTGGTGAGACATATTATAGTTATGTTGGTGATATTGGTGTTGGTGGTAGTGGTATTAGTGGTAGTGATAGTGGCACTAGTGGTTATGGTGGTACTAGTATTGGTGCTAATTCCCCTCCACCTCATAATCATGCTACACTTCTTGTGAATTATTGCACATCATATAGGAGGAAGTGTATGAGGCCTCATGTTTCAGTTCAACATACACATACTACATTTGTGAAGACTATGTCTACTTTTATGAAGTGTACTATTACCCAACCAAATCATTCATGACTTTTGGAGACTATTATTCTAGATTATACATCACCTTTAGAAGATCCAATAATGTATGACAATAAAATATTAGACACTTTTCTAGTTATAGTACTTTTATGGTCTCCTCTAAGGACACACCAGTCTATTGTAGATGAGATATCTACATCACCATATGTATTTGATATAAATGCTTAATTTAAATTATAGTTTGTTTATGTTTTAACCATACTATTATGTTTATTTTCTAGTTTGTGTTTATTTAAATTATAAATTTATTTGACTACAATTTTTATGTGTTACTTATATAAATGATTAATGATATTTTGGATAGCTCAATAGGCCTCAATTCTATTATAGAGACTACAATTAAAACTAATGCACCCTATAATCAGGTTTGGAAACTTCCAAGTTACATATTTATTCATTTATATTTATTTTCCCTTGAAAAAAGAAACTATGTTTTAATATATATATATCATAGTGATAGATTTTTTATCATGTGCATTGTACTCAAGCATTATTCATTTATTGGTCTTATAGATGATGAAGCAGGCTATGGGCACCCCTCATGGACAACATTAGGGTTTGCCTAATGTTGAGGGTACATCTAAGGATCCACTTTATCCACAACAAGACATGATTCAGGGATGGAGACTAGTGACAACACATAGTAAAATCATTTTATCTCTTCAATAAATGATATTCTATGTCATATTTACAAAAATGTATGCACATCTAGATATAATTCTATATGTATGCTCTATAGGATTCTACATCATGGGTATCTATGCATTATCACAACCTTAGACAACCATTTAGATGGAATATGGTGAGTCTAAAATCATTTTGAAAGAAATTGTTCCTAAAAAAATTATCATTTTCAATATATAATATTAGTGCATTAAATTTTATATTCCATATGTTGTGTAGACATGATTATTTTTAGAGAGTGTGGATCAAATATTTGATGACTCACATGTTAAGAGGAGAACCTCTCCTTAGGTTGAGGCATTCAACACCCATAGATATACATATATGGAAACAAAGTGTAGTTTATTTGGAGGCAATGAGGAGAGAGAGAGTGTTCTTTGTATTAGGGAACTAGTTGTAGCCATTCTTAACATTGTATGCCGATATGGCTAACATTATATGCAAATATGGCCCACATTATATGCCTATATGGAAATTCTTTTATATATATGTACATGTTATGGTCTATATTTTATTGATATATGTCCTATTTGTTTTTTGAATTATTAAATAGAACCTTTCATATACACATATATACTATTTGACAAATAAACTTCCTTTACCTATGTGTATTTTCTATTTTAATAATTTAATATTTACACACATTATTGGTTAGTGATCATTATTAATTCATATGTATATTTAAAATAATACACATTTTTATGTAAGTTAGGTGATTCATCATTATGTATGTTTTAAATTTGCATTCATGGTATGCAATCTACTACAAATTTACCACAACCCTTTCTATGTAAAATATTAGCCAAAAACATTGCTTGTGGGGTTACAAGTAATATAAGGCTTCTTAACTCAAATATGATGATCAGAATTTTAAAAAACACCTATATAATCTTATTTGATCTTTAACATGCATAACTAAACCACATTGAGTGATAGAAATCAAATTTTAAAATCAAATATCCTTGAATCCCATTTTGGCT
>JARHVA010006248.1:670000-690000 GCA_037957365.1 Torreya grandis
TCATTTGGCCTAGAAAGGCCTAATTAACAAATACGTAAATTAAGTTAGGTTTTTTTCATGGAGAATGGAATCATACAACATTGTGTGAATAAAAATGATGATAATGGGGATACAAATATGTATTTATTTTCTATAGGAACATTATATATTATTCCAATTAACGTGTTTTATCTATTCGGAGGGCTACATGGAAGACTAGACCATTAAGAATAAAGGGAGTGTAAGAGGAGTTAGTGAACAAATAGAGTTTCAAGATGAGTTGATGTAGGTTAAATATTATTTATAGAAGAAAAATTAAGTATAATAACATTGGTATAAGGACTTGGTGAATAAATAATCCTTTTGACAAAATTGAAGGTGACTAGGCCTATGATCTTAATAGATAAGAAATGATTTGCATAAGAAATATATTCTCAAATAGGTATAAATTTGATTGAATGGTAGGGTAAGACTTCATTATAAAAATTTTAAGTGGGTTAAAAATCAGAGGAAGGAAACCTTCAGGCTTATTAGGATATTATAGAATTCTTATGTTTGTACCAAGTAAGTAGAATGGAGAGTGTAAATATAGAATATGGTATATGAAAGTTGAAAGTGAAAAGAAAAATGATGATGGATATGTTCCATGAGAAAAAATATTACTATCCATGTTAGAAGAGGTAAATGAGCTAACTTCCCTGAAGAGAATCTTAGTTCCCTAAGTGTTGAAACTGGTCTAACTTCCATTATGCATTTAAATAAAACCATAATGGCTAAAGATGAGTTATTATCTCCTAAAATTTTATGGATGAGTCTTATAATAAATTTCAAGAAGATTCTATCTAAGTTGATATAATTGAGATGTGTTTATGAGTTTTTTCTTGTAGCTAAATCTCTCTTAAAGGGCCAAAAGTTGGTCAGTGGGGGTTGTATATTTCAAATCATTGGCCCAATCAATGAATTATATTTGTGGACATGTCCAAATGGGAATTTTAATGCTATAATAACCTTTGTCTAGGATCCATTAGACCTTGCGATCTAAGGTTGTAGCTAATTAGATGCATACTTGAGGATAATTTGAGCATCCGTAGGTGAGGAAATTGAGCCAACTTCCATCACACATTCCAAGATAAACATGAGGTCTAGAGATGATCCATCAACTCCCACACTTGTATAGATGATTCCTAGAAGAAATACTAGGAGGATTTTATCTAACTTGAGTTGAGAAAGAAATGTAAATGAGTTTTCTATCATAATTAAATATCTTTTAAAGTGCTAGAAGTTTGTTAGTAAGATCCATATATTATGACTTGTTATCGCAATTAACTAACTATCTTCATGGTCACATTTGGATGGGCATATTAATTATGAAATGACCATTATAAATTATGTTTCATGGCTTAGGATTGAAGGATGAAGTTGATTAGATGCATCTCTCAACATAATCTTAGTGTCCCTGAGTGTGAAAATTAAGCTAGTTTCACCACCTGTATGGACGATTCATTTAATAAAGCCTAAAAGTATTCTCTCTAGTGTGATGTGAGTGATATATGAACACTTATTTTTTGTATTTTTTACCTAATCCAATTGTTAAAAAATTATAAAAGGTCCTTTTGGGATAATAAATAGTTGATTGTGTTTATGTTTCTTGTAGGTGTCTAATGAGAGACCTAAAAAGATGACAATTGATTATTTAGCCTTATTCTCTAGCGTATAACACTTTATGAAGGTTGATTGGGGTATAATGATCACTATACTACACATTAAAATTGTATATCAAACTGTTTATTGATTTCATATGGTAAGATCAAGTATGAAGGATAAATTAGACCTAAAATACATGAAAGAGAATATCATGTTTATAGGCCATAATTAAGGCCTAGATAAGATTTTGAAAGTACATATAGAAAGAATGTGAAAACCTATTTGTTTGAGGTAGATAACATTAATAGGAAATATATTTTGGATTCTCTTTATTTCAAGAAGATTATCTTCTCTACTCACTACACCAACCATGTAAACGTTAAATCTCATCTTGTGCCAATAACCTACCTTAAAATTGTTAGTGGAAAATCTAAATAGAAAAAACACATACTGATAAAATAATTAAAAATTAAAACATATTAAATTAAATAACTTAACTATATTAATTTGAGATACAAGATAAAGTTATAAATTAAATATAATTTACCTTAATGATCAGCTCTATTTTCAA
Organism: Torreya grandis; assembly: GCA_037957365.1. Taxonomy (NCBI): domain Eukaryota; kingdom Viridiplantae; phylum Streptophyta; class Pinopsida; order Cupressales; family Taxaceae; genus Torreya; species Torreya grandis. The sequence goes on from JARHVA010006248.1 coordinate 672,195, forward strand.
GTGTTTCAAGAATCGCTTCATGGTTAAACTCACGCACTTTCCTTGAAATTCTATTATGAGACTTTCCTTGAAATTTCATCATTTGAATACTTGTAGAAATAACAATATTTGAATAATGAAGAACTACCATGTGTGTTTCAAAGTCCTCATATAACAATTATTCCATTTTTTATGGTATTACCTATGAAGCCAAGTTCCTATAACTAATATGGATCTAATGGGATAAATTAACTCTTTTGCATCCATAACATTTGTGATTAATTTTTTTGTCCTCTATACAATGACATGGGTATTAATTTTTTCCCTCATCATTGTCCTCAGGTCAAATGAATGCAAAAATATGCTCTAAATTTAAATATTAATCAAATTGTAAGTGTGTGTGTGTGCGTGCGCGCGCGCGCGCACACACACACACACACACACACACACACACACACACACACACACACACACACACATCACTAATATAATTAAGTTTTTATATTTAAATTAACAATAAATTGTATGTGGTTACACAAGATCTAAGATGTGTTCAATGTCAATAGATGACTCAATTTCATGATCCATCAATTATTGGAGTAAATGGATACTTTCTACAAGTGATATGGGTCTGAAATTCTATTTTTTGAAAAATTATTTTGACTCACATTATTTCCAATTAAATTTCATACATGTAGAGCAAAAACATGTCATATCCCTAGTATAAATGGTCCATGAACTTGAATTTGAGCTTTGAGTGGAGTGGAAAAAACTTGATTGAGGTACTATACTAAAATATTAATACATTGCCTTGTGTTGTTCCTTAATTAATAAAAATCAGATTCACACATGAGAATATTTATGATCCATGAAAAATGTTTTCATTACACCAATGGGTTCCACAAAAATCCTCATATTCTATGTACCTTATCTATATATACAGAGGACCTCAACATGTTCCTAATATTTATATTATAAATTAACCACAAAGTAAATAGATATGGGTATAAATAACCCCAGTTCCTTCTATTATTACCTCATGACACTATATTTCTATTATACATATGTTTAACATCACATATACTATAATGACATATATTACACCTATATATGCTCCTTGGTAGTACCATTAGTTTGTTACATTAGGTTTCAAGTGGGGAATACCTATGATCAAACTTTGGATGTGTTCATAATATGGTCTTGTCTCTTTCATAAATATAAAAATAATAAACAAACTCTCAAAAAACCAAAAAACCTTTCAGAACCTACATATGCTATTATCCCATTGGCATATATGTGTTAATTTAATGCTAAGGAATATCATATCATTTACTCATACATACACATACATATGCATACATATATAAATGATACACTTATGGTTTTTGTGCCTTCCCTTGACTCATGTTATCAGGATGTTCGAGGCATTCATATTATATAATTCTTATATGCACAAGCTATATGATTCGATGACCACTCTACATTATCATGTTTTATATTACTGATGTACTTACACATTCCTATTATCCATCCATGGGCCTATATGCCATGTTTATGTTAGTTGCTTATTATTTTCCTTTACACACTTCCTTGAATGTTTTGCCTTGATATTATCTTACTTGTTCAAAAATTTGAATACGTTCCATTATATTTAAATTATGTGCCTATGTTTGATTTCTTGGGAATTTAAATATGTGATACCTTAATTTTTTATACATTTGACTAAGTCATGTCTATTTAATTTCATAACATTTAAACATGCCCCTTGTTTAGGGTCTCCTTGGACCATTGCATTTTGACTTTATTTTAAGTTCTCTTGTGTGTGTTCTTATTTGTTTATTAAACTTATATAGTTACTATATTGATGTTTCCATTATATTTATCATGCATCTTAGGGATATATGTGATCATATTGGTTCTATGTGATTCAAAGATGCATCTTCCTAGACATGTTTCCTTCTATATGCTACATGGTTACATTCACATATTTATAGTTATCTTGCCCTTTTAAGGTAAGATAACTATTAGGTACTATTTTTAGCTCACCTCAAAGGGGGATTATTAGTGGGGACATGTCATGGTTACATGGCTTCCATATTTTTATAATTTACATATTATAATAGGGGCATGCTTTGCAGATATGTTCTCTACATTCACACTATATATGCTAATTACACTCATTGATAGCTTTAGTGAGGGAATGTCATGGTGGCATGGATTATTTATCATTAATAGTTTCCAAATAAAATTGGGGCAATGATTTGGAAACATGTTCTCCACATTTACACAATATATGGCACTCACACCATTGAGGGGATTCAGTTGGGGTATGTCATGAAGATGTGGATACCATACATTCATAGTTTTCATATTATAATAGGGAAATTATTTAGAAGCATGTTATCCACATGATTTTATTATGGTACTTATAATTCATGGATCTACTAGTAGCATTCTTTGGAAGCATTTTCTCCACACTACTTAGTTTTAAACATCTATAGTTTACATTGGGGGCATGTTTTGGAAACATTTACTCCATGTTAATACCTATATTATTAACATTTTTATCCATATATAGTTTGGGAATGCATTAGATAATGTCCTCCGCACATACATACTTTTTGAAGTTGGCCAAATCACACAATTATATGATTTTGATACACATTTATGATAGAATTATATACTTGGTACCAATATTACACATAGTTTTATCATGAGACAAACCTAAGGTGCATATTATATGAAACGTGTTCCTAATATTATAATATCCAAATCAAATATATATTCTAAAATTATTAGATGTATTGAGATGCAATAGTCTTGTACAAACTTTAGTGACCTAATCTATTGTAGTAGTTGGTTTACCTTTTCATATGGTTGGGGTGATTAAATCACTCAATCTTAACAATATTTCAATTGGGACTTTATCATCCAAACTTAGTAGGTTTTGAGTATAATTTGGTGTCACAACTAAGCTAATATTTAATTCCAGGTGGAAACTCGTTTTTCTTCAAAGATGGGGGCATGTACCTCTCTCTCTCTATGTGTGTGTGTGTGCGTGCGTGCGTGTCTATATATATATTCTTTGATATTTTTACTTCAAATAATTATCTGTATTTATCCCAACCTCTAATTTAGAGACTTGTAATGAAACATCTTTTCTAAAAATAACTTTCTAATAGACAAGGTGGTTACATCGACACATAAGTTTATTTCCAAACCTAGGTATTTCAATTTCAAGTAATTTTGACCTAGATTGTATGCATTGACTATAAAATGTAACATACTCTTGGTTGTAGTTCAGTCACTATCAAAGCACTCAAACCTGGCTCTAGAAAAACACTTATACTCAACTCAAGAAAATACAAGGTGTGTATACACTTGGGTACTTATTCCTTTCCTTTAAATAATTAATTTCTTTAATAGATTAAAGGGAGGGAAAATGTAGATGATATTTCATTATTATGTAGCACCTAATTTTTGTACACATTCAAACTCATGAATTTGGTTGTTTCTCTTAGTTATACACATACCTTTCTTCCATAAGACTCACATATGATCTATAACATGCCCCTTAGCTTATCTCCTACTCTAACAAGCCTTATATTGATGAAAAAACATCCCATATTTCATATAATTCTTAAAATTTACTTATCTTATATATCTACAAGTTATGAGCCTATGTTTTTCTACTTCTTTGTAAATATTAATGTCTAATTTAAATAGTAGCACCAAAGTTACTATCTTAGACCAACACAAGTGTCTAGTGCTCTAAATTCATCTAATTTATAAATTAAATGTATCAAAACGGTTATCCTAGGTGATCTAATGTGTGTTATCTCATGATATAATTAGTATTAATATAATATCAACTCTCATTCATTCCTTCCATAAAAATAAGACTAAAAGATAACTCAAGAAGGACTCAAGAAGTACTCAAGTTACAATTTTTTTTATTATTCTACCCTACCTTGATATCAGTCAAAGGAGTAGACTAGCTAGAGGTATAAAGTAATCAAGTACCAATCATAAGGTCATATTTTCTAAGTTACAAGCTAGGTCACTTGTACTTATTTTACACATTGTATAATTTAGAGAGAACCCAACATGTAGGGCATAATTACATGATTTTGAGGCCTTTTTATAGAGTAGAGGCTATGTAGGAAACACCATTTGACGATAAGGTCATTGTTTTTCATCTCAACATTGTGTTCTTACCAACCCATTTTCCTCTAAGGTCATATTAAAAATGGAAAGCTAGGGTTCTTCAATTTCACTGAGAGTGACAATTCATGAACTAGATCTAAATACATCAAAATGAAGGAAAAGCTAAACCCAAAAGCATTCAGGTGGTCACATCATATTTGAGTGTATATTACATAAAGGAAATTATCATCAAATTTAGTAACTAGTATTGATGTAACTATCCTAGGCTGACATTAGCTAAACACACCAAATTCAAAATCTAAGGATTGATCTCGAAATATCTTCTTTCCTATTTTCTACCTGTACCATATCCAACACTATGTTAGCATTAAAAAAAACTATGTACTCTCTTTTAGGTCATTGATATATCTAGCATAGTTATACTTTCCATTAATATGTTATATTGGTTTTATAAATTTAACATATGGTACATCTAAGTTTAGCACATTAATTGGCTTGGTTTAGATCTAATATTAACTTTTGTTCCCTATAATTTATATATCCTTAACCCTTTTAACCAAGTAGGATAGCCTCTTATATAAATTAGGATTAAAATATATTGTTTGAAACTCTTTGGTGAAAAGTAAGATAAAATCATGTACTTTGAAACCTATATTTTTATCAAAAACACTTAATGAATATTTAGTTTTCTATTAGCTTCAAAAGGAAATGGACCCTAAAAACTAATAATGAAGGGATACACGCTGATGTTCCCTCCCATAACTACCTTAGAATTATAAAATTTAGTTTTTTTTCCAATGTGTATATAGTTAGGCTTAGTTTGCAACCATATATATTTTTTCTTACATTTCATTCAATGAAAAAAATATACATAAACAAATATGAACATGTATAGTTGTGGTATATAGTGGCATAGAAAAACATATATGTAGAAATCAATATATATGCAAACCTTATAATAGTCTAAATTTTATATAGACATTTGTGTGTGTATATATAGACACACACACACACACACACACACACACACACACACACACACACATGGAAAGAGAAGAATGTGCTCAACAACATAGTAATATGTTTCTGAAATCTATTGATAAAATTCATAATGTTTATGATGAATAAATTTTAATTTTTTATTTCCAGTCAAATAGATATATTCAATTGTGTTTGTAAGTCTGGCCTTATGCTCAAGAATCGAAGCAATTTCTAAGCTTATAGACATGTTTTTATAATTTTATTTAAAGAATCATGTACATGTTATAACAAGTACATTTTATAATGTGTATGTTTTACTAGGTCAATCAACTATATATGTTTATGTGTTAATATTTATGTATTTTATATGTATCAAAAAAATTATATAGATAATTAGGCATTTATTATTTGCATAATGATTTCCCCTTGCTAGAGTATAAGAGAGTACACGGTGAAATTACAAGAGATCACAAGGTTAAATGAACCTTTGTTTGAATCAATTCAAGAATTTTAGTGAGATACAAACCAATAACTAGTGTTGGATTCAACTCGACCCAATAAGGAATGAGCTATTATAGAGGGAAAAGATTCAAGTGTTGGATTCCCTAATATATAGTGTAAAATTAGAGTTTAAATACTCACATGTATAAATATTATTACATATGATCACAATGGATAAATAATGAAGAGATGAGGAATTATTAATGTGAAGGGTGGATGTGTTAGTGCTCCAAGATAAAATAATAAATAAACATGGGTATAAATATTACCATGAAATATGGTATGGAGAAAGGAAGGAAAAACACAAAATTATGAGTAATGTTTAGTGCATGAGGACGAAGCATAAAGTGAGAAATCAATAATTAAAGATAAATAAATTTAGGCAAGGGAATGATCTAGTGAAGAACCATAGTGTGAGAATAAATGAAGCAATATTTTTGAGCTAAAGAGATGATCTCAAAGGAAAATATGTGTGAAGCCCAAGGGTGGATTTTGTTTTTGCATTCAAAAAGAAGTGATGAGTAGAATTAAGTTTTAGTTAAAATTAATTTTGGTATTCTCCAACATAATTTTAAAACTATATGAATATATTTTTCTTGGATTAACCTCAAATTGATAATATTTATGATACAATAATAATTATTAAGTATTACCAGAAAAAGAGATTAGAAGACAATAAGTGTAACTCTAACTAACAAATTACAAACACATTTTCTTTCAAGATAGTAATATATTTTATAATATTATTTGATCAAAATAATTTACTAAGTTTTTATGAGCATAGTATATATTTTAATAAAATTAATTTTGAAGAAAAATAAAATGATAAACATGTTTGATGTGTAGTTATAGATGAAAAAAATAGTATCTCACAAATTATTAAATTTTAGATATATTTATCTCTCTCTCTCTCTCTCTCTCTCTATATATATATATATATATATATATATATATATATATATGCACACGTGTGTGTGTGCATGCATGTGTCAGTCGTGTGTGTCTGTATAGATGGATAAATATTTGTTTGTATATTTTTTTGATATTACATGAAAAAAAACATTTATCAACACCAAACCTAGTAATAATTCTATATGAGATCTTGAGTCTTTATATATCTCTAATCATAGAATACATTTTAATTGAAGCAAAGTGGTCAAAACTTCAATTCATTGCATATGTTTTATGGAACATTAAATATCAGTAACAATGCTAATGTATATTATATTTTACATTGAAATTGGGTATTCAAGTTATTTTTCAAACTAATTTACAACTATAGATGAATAAAAACTCAAGTGCTTGAATCCAAAGGTGTTATTGATATATATATATATATATATATATATATAAGAAGTTTGCATTGCAAAATAATACATTGAGCTCAAGAGGATAATTTTACCACAAGGTGAGGAATCTTAGGAGGGTAAATTTTTCATGAAATCCTAACTATCTATCCCCATTATTTGTGGAAAGAGCATCTCTACCATAGGTGACTTGTTATAAACTTATTTTTATATAATATACTATCTTAGTTAAAATTGAAAAGGTGTAACCCATCACATTAATATATGTTTAGCATCTATATATAAGGATTGATTATATGTATTTTACTCTAAAATAATATTTTCAATCTCTAATTTCATTTAATATAGTATAATATATTTTCATATATACACTTCCTTTCTTTGTGCCATAGAATTAGGATGCCCTTGATTAAAGTGTTAAGATATATTATAAATCTATACGAGAGATTTCATTATAGTATTAATTTAGACATGTAGTTGGAGGTATCAAGGTAATTTATTAGGATGTCTAAATAGAGGTAAGCAATAAATGTAGGTGTTACGGATGATGACACATTATGAGATGTCCAAATACTTTGAATAAGTGCATCTAGTAAGGATGTCTCTTGATTTCATAAAAGTTATATTTTAGCATTGATTAGTATACACTATACCACAAATTGATTTCCTATGTGTGATCAACTTGCCCTAGGGTAAAAGTAGATGGATTATATATTCATGTAAGGATTCTTTTAGTTGCTACAAATGGCTTACAATTTTTATTTTATGCACATCTAAAGTTAGACCAAAAAATAACATTTTATTGTAATGGGACACCTGTTCTTGAGGCAAAAATATGTATTATCTCTCTAGTAGAGGCATGGTAGGATAATAATAACTAGGTATTAGACATTATTTAACACTCCCTACATGATGGTAGTTCCAAGTTTTAGCCACAAAGATCTAATGGTGGAGATATTTTACTTCAATTTTAACTTTGACAACATTTATTGTCAGTGTTTTTATATTCCTGAGTATCTGTAAAAACATGAATCCTTGTGGCTTCAAAGCTTGTGTTTGTTTGAACAAGTGTTATACTCCTATCTATACATGTTTTAAGTGATTTGTTTTCATAGGGAGGTCTCATAAGTGTAAACATCAGTTGTAGGAAAATAACGTGTCTCTTGACTATATAAATATTACTTTTTAACATGGATTAGTATACCTTCTACAACATATTTTTCTCTTACATTTGATCATCATGATCCATGGTGAAAGTAAAGAGATTAGAGACACATGTGTGGATTATTTTAGTTCCTATAATTTACTTATGGTTTTTAATATTATGAATGTCTAAATTTGTGTTAAGGACTATTTTATCATATTGGAAGCACTTCTTTGATGTCAAAATGGGTACTTTGTCTCATAATGGGCCATGATCGAAGGATAAGAACTTGGTCCTAAAATATATTTTCCACCCCTGACATGTTGGTGCCAATTTTTTACCATGAATAATTAGATGTGGAGATCTCTAATGGTGGGTTTAAATTTGACAATATTTGTTGTTAATGTTTATATTTTTTTGAGAAACTATAAAAAGTGTCACTTTGGTGGCTTCAGAGCTCATCATGTAAAAAATGAGATTTTATTATCTAAACATGTAAGTTATGGATAAATGGATGAATTGAAATTCATATATTTTTAGTCATATAGATAATGAGTGTTCTTGAATATTTTACTTTGAATTCTTCAAAGAAAGTCATTTATCATGTTAGTCAAGAGTATAATTCAAATCACCCATATAGGACAATGTTAGTTATGGAACATTCATCTCTTTAAGAGATGAATGTTTGAAAGAAATCACTCAGCTAAAGGAACAAGGATTAATCTGAGACTCTAATAGTCCATTGGGATGTGAAGCCTTTTATGTTAATAAAATCTCTAAACAAGTTAGAGAGAAAAAGAGATTAGTTATAAATTATATCCCTTTCAAGCTGCTCTTCATGATCAAAAGCATTATTCTTTTGATATTATATGGGATGAATCTTCAAACTCAAAATCTGAAGATGATAAGGTGAACATGAATCATCAAGAATTCAGTTCTAATTTTGAATCCTCAGATTATGATTCAGATATTGATTTTTAGATTCATATGATTAAAGCTCAATTTTTAGATAGTCTCAGTCTATCTCAAAAGATCTCATACCTAAAGGAAAATCACAATAATACTCTTGTATATATGGTTTTTGAAAGAAGATTTTTATAACAGCAGATTGCTAATACTAAACAATAGTATGTTTTGCATCTTTCTCAGTACCAAAAATGAAAAGAACAGTTGTCCAATCAGTTTTCTAAAAAACTTTTTATTCAATTTCTTGATGTCTAGGTAGCTTATCAACCTAATAAGTATGAAAGAAATACTTGGTGAACTAAGCGCATTGCCTAGTTGCAAGGATTCTTAGTTCATGCTCAAGAGGAGTTAAAGCAGTTACTAAAAGAAGAAGCTCTTGAAGAAGAAAATGAATAGTTATTTGAAAAAGAGTTAGCTCAGGTAATGGAACATTACTCTTCTCTCAGAGGGGATTCTTTAGTACCTCAATTTTCTACTTCTATGGCTCAGTTTGCTACTCAATTTTCTACTACTCAAGATCAGGATATGGATAATAGTATTCATTAGGTTTCAGTTCATAATACAAATAATCATGTCTATGAGTTAACCATTAAGTGGGAAGGGTTTAAACCCTATAATCTGGATGTTTTAATAGACACTGGTGTTGAGATATCTCTTACTCATTATAATTCCATCCCTATAGATATGTGGAAAAGTGACTTCCATAGATTAACATTCAATACCGAAAAAATAGTCTCTAAATTGTCTGCTTATGTGCCTATCGCTTTAGGGAATTCTGTGTATAACTTCAAGGTTGTTCAGCATTAAATTTCAATGTTTGATAGGATGATTGGTTTGAATAACTTGATAAGTTTTTATCCTATCATCATTCAGCCTCATGAAATTATATTAGCACAACAATATTCTCTATAAGAAAGGTAGATATGAATGCAAAATTCCTCTTAGAGAAAAAGCTAGAAAGGTAGTAAATAATTCCTAGATCCAGCAGAAGATTAATCTTTTTCAAAATAACATTGATCCAATTATTGCTAAAGTTATTAATGATTGTTGTTATGAGAATCCTCTTGCTTTCCAACATAGGAAAATACATGAATGTTCCATTGACTTAAAGCTAATAACAGATGAGAAGGGAAAACAAATTGAGCCAAAGTTCAAAGCTCATCATTCAGGTATGTCTCCTTCTTTAAGAGATGAATGTTTGAAAGAAATCACTCAGCTAAAGGAACAAGGATTAATCTGAGACTCTAATAGTCCATCGGGATGTGAAGCCTTTTATGTCAATAAAAGGTCTAAACAAGTTAAAGGCAAAAAGAGATTAGTTATAAATTATATACCTTTGAATAGGTATGTTGTTCTAGTCCAACATCCTATTCCATTTAAAGATGAAATCCTTCAAAGAATCAATGGTAGTAAAGTGTACAATAAGTTTGATCTTAAGTCTGGGTTTTGGCAAACACAGCTAAAAGAAAAGGATAGATATAAAATAGCTTTTATTACACCATTTGGACAGTATGAGTGGAATGTTCTACCATTCAATCTGAAGATTGCCCTGAGTATCTTCTAGAAAATGATGAATCAAATATTTTTTTGCATATTCTAATTTCATCATTGTTTATATAGATGATATTTTGATCTTTAGTAGATCTCCTAAAGAACATCTTGAACATCTAGAATAGTTTTATAAAGTAGTGTTTGAAAATGGATTAGTTCTTTCAGCTAATAAAATGGTGACATTCAAAGATGAAATAGATTTTCTTGGTATCACAATCAGATCAGGTGAAGTCACTATTCAAGATCATTTGCTTAAAGCTATCAGCAATTTTCTTGATATTCTGACTGATAAAAAGATGTTACAAAGGATCTTAGGATGTATAAATTATATTGCTGGATATTATTATCATATTACTCAAGATAGAATGTTGCTAAAAAAAAGGTTGTCTAAGAATGCTCTAGATTGGTCTCTAGCTATGACTCAAGCAGTGCAAAGAATCAAAGAAAAATGTTAGAATCTGCCTCCATTATTTCTACTAGGTAATGGTTTAAAGATAATAGAAACTGATGCTTCTAATTTATATTAGGGTGCAGTGTTAAAAGAGAAAATGACAGATGGTTTAGAAAGACCTTGCAGATATGCTTTTGGAAGATTTAAGCAAGCCCAAAAAAATTATCACTCAATGCACAAGGAAATACTTGCTGTGATAAAAGCAATTCAGGCTTTTATGTTCTTTGTTAGATCAGAACAATTTTTAGTTCGATCTAACTTAAAAAATTTCATGAGTATCCTTCATTATATGAGGAATTTGAAAAAAAGATCAATCAGTAGATTAGTCTGATGGGCTACATATCTTTCTGATTTTGATTTTACAGTTGAATATATTGCTGGTAAAAATAATCATCTTGTAGATTTCATAACCAGGGAATTCCATCTAGAATCAGACAACAAGGTTATGATAGTGACAGTCAAAGTTCATGATGAATTTCATGAACATATATGGATAAGTATTCCTTCTATCTCCAATCAGTTGAAAAATGAAGTTGCTCTTCTTAAATCAAAGTCTTATGAAGTTGCTAATCTCATGAATGATCGAAGTTTGGGTTGGACTTCCTATTTTACAGAGCCAGATGGATTGAGTACCCGTTCTAAAATAATTCTCTATCGAGAAGGTGATAATAGTGATTATTCAAGAATTAATAATCCTTTCATGCAACTAATATGAAGATAGGGATTAAATTTTTTATTTCATTGGTTTACCTTTTGGCCAATCTATAATCCAAGCAGTGAGAACTTTTGGGAATCTAGAGAAATTCTAGATTACTTATTTGAATTCTTGGAATATATCCTACCTATGAAAGCCTCTAATGATCCTATGGTAAGGATACCTCCTAAGCAGGTGAGAAATATTTTCATTGGATTAAGAATTCCATTTTGTGTCAGATTTGAGCTACACTTAGTCTGTAATCAGCAAAGAAATGATCATGCTTCACGAAGAGTTGCTATTCCACTTGCGGCACTATGGAAAAGACTTACTATTTCTCATCAAGCTATCTTTCCACCAACTCCACCAGGTCATATCTTAAGGATTCCTTCTACCTTTTACATGGACCACACCGATGTTGAAATTAATAATAATTCTAAAGATAATTCTCTATATTCACCTCAGGGTGATTACGAATTCTGTGATGATGATTGATGACTAATTATGGGGTCTATCCATAATCATGAATGTGGGCACGTTATCCCTCTTTAATTATTCTATGAACCCTACCACTTATTAAAGATGGTATTCTGTCGGCCGTGTCGATAGAAGTTTCCAGTGTTTTTCTTTAGTTAGTGCGTAGTGGGCCCATAACCCACTTTAATTAGCATCTTTTGTTATGTCCATTGATCTCATCACTTGATGACAACTGTAGATCTTCCCATTTTCATGTTATAAATATGGGATATCTCTCACATTTTAGGCAAGTCATTTTGAGAATCATAAGAAGTCAAGTCCTGTAAGTTTCTAAGAGTCATATTTGGGTTTAGTAGTCTTGTAAGTTGTTTTAGCATCTCTAGGAATCTGTTATGCTTAGCTTGATCTGAGCCTTAATTTTATCCTGGTTTGTAAGTTATTGAAGAATATATATATATATATATAAGTATAAGTGTGATTTATGTTATTATCCCTTCTGTGTTTTTGTTGTGTTTTCCATTGTGTTTTATCTCTGTAGTGAAATGGCTTTGATACCATTTCACTGTAGAGATAAAACACAATAGAAAACTAAATGGAAAAACAAAAGGGATAATAGTATAAATTACACTTTCTTATATATATATATTCTTTAATAACTTACAAACCAAGATAAAATTAAGGCTAAGATCAAGCTAAGCATAACAGATTCCTACAGATGCTGAAACAACTTACAAGACTACTAAACCCAAATATGACTCTTAGAGACCTACAGGACTTGACTTCTTATGATTCTCAAAATGACTTGCTTGAAATGTAAGAGATCTCCCATATTTATAACATGAAAATGGGAAGATCTATGGTTGTCAGCAAGTGGTGAGATCAACGGACATAACAAAAGATGCCGATTAAAGTGGGTTATGGGCCCACTATGCACCGACTAAAGCAAAACACTAGAAACTTCTATCAACATGGCCAATAGAATACTACCTTTAATAAGTGATACGATCCACAAAATTAAAGAGGGATAACATGCCCACATTCATGATTATGGATAGACCCCATAATTAGTCATCAATCATCATCACAGAATTCGTAATCACCCTGAGGTGAATACGGAGAATTATCTTTAGAATTATTACTACTTTCAACATTGGTGTGGTCCATGTACAAGGCTTAAGGAATCCTTAAGATATGACCTAGTGGAGTTGGTGGTAAAATAGCTTGATGAGAAATAGTAAGTCTTTTCCATAGTGCTGCAAGTGGAATAACAACTCTTCATGAAGCATGATCATTTCTTTGCTGATTACAGACTGAGTGTAGCTCAAATCTTACATGGAATGGAATTCTTAATGCAATGAAAATATTTCTCACCTTCTTAGGAGGTATCCTTACCATAGGATCATTAGAGGCTTTCATAGGTAGGATATAGTCCAAGAATTCAAATAAGTAATCTAGAATTTCTCCAGATTCCCAAAAATTCTCACTACCTAGATTATAGCTTGGCCAAAAGGTAGACCAATGAAATAAAAATTTTGTTCCCTGTCTTCATATCAGTTGCATGAAAGGATTGTTAATTACTAAATAATCACTATTATCACCTTCTCGATATAGAATAATTGTGGAACAGGTACTCGATCTATCTGGCTCTGTAAAATAGGAAGTCCAACCCAAACTTTGGTCATTCATGAGATTAATAGCTTCATAAGACTTTGCTTTAAGAAGAACAACTTCATTTTTCAATTGATTAGATATAGAAGGAATACTTCTCCATATATGTTTAGGAAATTCATCACAAACTTCGACTGTGACTATCATAACCTTCTTGTCTGATTTTGGATGGAATTCCCTGGTCATGAAATCTACAAGATGATTACTTTCACCAACAATATGTTCAACTGTAAAATCAAAATCAGAAAGATATGTAGCCCATCAGACTAATCTACTTATTGATCCTTTTTTCAAATTCTCCATAGAATGAAGGATACTCATGAAATTTTTTAAGTTAGATCAAACTAAAAATTGTTCTGACCTAACAAAGAACATAAAATCTAAAATTACTTTTATCACAACAAGTATTTTCTTGTGGGTTGAGTGATAACTTTTTTGGGCTTGCTTAAAGCTTCCAAAATCATATCTACAAGGTCTTTATGAACTATCTATCATTTTCTCTTTTAACATTGCACCCCAATATAAATCAGAAGCATCAATTTCTATGATCTTTAAACCACTACTTGGTAGAGATAAAGGAGGCAGATTCTGACATTTTTCTTTGATTATTTGCATTGCTTGAGTCATAGTTGGAGACTAATCTAGAGCATTCTTAGACAACCTTTTGTTTGAAAATGTTCTATCTTGAGAAATATGATAATAATATCTAGCAATATAATTTATACATCTGAAGAACCTTTGTAACATCTTTTTATCAGTAAGAATATCAAGAAAATTGCTGATAGCTTTAAGCACGTGACCTTAAATAGTGACTTCACTTGATCTGATTGTGATACCAAGAAAATCTATTTCATCTTTGAATGTCACCATTTTCTTAGCTTAAAGAACTAATCCATTTTCAAACACTACTTTATAAAACTATTCCATATTTCCAAGATGTTCTTTAGGAGATCTACTAAAGATCAAAATATCATCAATGTAAATAATGATGAAATTAGAATATGCAGAAAATATTTGATTCATCATTTGATGGAAGATACTTAGGGTAGTCTTCAGACTGAATGGCAAAACATTCCACTCATACTATCCAAATGGTGTAATAAAAGCTGTTTTATACTTGTCCTTTTCTTTTACCTGTATTTGTCAAAACCCAGACTTAAGATCAAACTTATTGTACACTTTACTACCACTGATTCTTTGAAGGATTTCATCTTTAGATGGAATAGGATGTTGGACTGGAACAACATACTTTTTCAAAGGGATACAATTTATAACTAATCTCTTTTTCCCTCTAACTTGTTCAGACCTTTTATTTAAACAAAAGGCTTCACATCCCCATGGACTATTAGAGTCTCAGATTAATCCTTGTTCCTTTAGCTGAGTGATTTCTTTCAAATATTCATCTCTTAAAGAAGGAGACATACCTGAATGATGAGCTTTGAACTTTGGCTGAATATGTTTTTCCTTCTCATCTATTATCAGCTTTAAGTCAATGGAACATTCATGGATTTTCCTATGCTAGAAAGCAAGAGGATTCTTAGAACAACAATCATTAATAATTTTAGCAATAACTAGATCAATGCTATTTTGACAAAGATTAATCTTTTGATGGATCTAGGAATTATTTACTACCTTTTTGGCTTTTTCTCTAAGAGGAATTTTGCATTCATATCTAC
This sequence comes from Torreya grandis, assembly GCA_037957365.1. Taxonomy (NCBI): domain Eukaryota; kingdom Viridiplantae; phylum Streptophyta; class Pinopsida; order Cupressales; family Taxaceae; genus Torreya; species Torreya grandis. Next base: position 687,757 of record JARHVA010006248.1, read on the forward strand.
CTTTCTTGTAGAGAGAATATTTCTATGCTAAAATAATTTCATGAGGCTGAATGATGATAAGATAAAAACTTGTCAAGTTATCTGAACCAATCATCATATCAAACATTGGAATTTCATGCTGAAGAACTTTGAAGTTATACACAAAATTCCCTAAGGCGATAGGCACATAAGCAGACAATTCAGAGTCTATTGTTCTGGTATTGAATGTTAATTTATGGAAGTCACTTTTCTACATATCTGTAGGGATGGAATTATAATGAGCAAGAGATATCTCAGCACTAGTGTCTATTAAGACATCCAGATTATAGGGTTTGAACCCTTCCCACTTAATGGTTAACTCATAGACATGATTATTTGTATTATGAAATGAAATTTGATGAATACTATTATCCATATCCTGATCTTGAGTAGCAAAAAATAGAGTAGCAAACTAAGGCATAGAAGCAAACAATTGAGGTACAAAAGATTCCCCCCAAGAGAAGAGTAATGTTTCGTTACTTGAGCCAACTCTTGTTCAAATAGCTGTTCATTTTCTTCTTCAAGAGCTTCTTCTTTTAGTAACTACTATAACTCCTCTTGAACATGAATTAGGAATCCTTATGACTGGGTAATGCACTTAGTTCTCCAATTATTTCTTTCATACTTATCAGGTTGATAAGCTGCCTAGACATCAGGAGACTAAATAGAAAGATTTTTAGACAATTGATTAGACAACTTTTCTTTTTGTTTTTGTTGCTAAGAAAGATGCAAAAAATACTATTGTTTAGTATTAGCAATCTACTATTGTAAAAATCTTCTTTCAGAAACCATTTATACAGGAGTATTATTATACTTTTCCTTTAGGTATGAGATCTATTGAGATAGACTGAGACTATCTGAAAATTGAGCTTTAATCATATGAATCTAAAAATCAATATGTGAATCATAATTGAGGATTCAGAATTAGAATTGAATTCTTGATGATTCATGTCCACCTTATCATCTTTAGATTTTGAGTTTGAAGATTCATCCCATATAATATCAGAAGAATAATGCTTTTGATCATCATCAGAAAGCAAGATATAATCATCTTCATGCAGATCATATCTTTGAAGGAAATTAACTTTCTTTGAGTGATTTTCCTTGTTTGGACACTTATTAGCATAGTGATTTCCTTGACAAAGGAAACATTTAACAGGGGCTTTAGAAAACCCGTGTTTCCTTTTCCTGAAGACTTTTTTGGGAAAGAACTTCTTCTTCTTCTTCTTCTTCTTCTTCTTATGAAACTTAGTTCTTGGTTTCCAAGGATACTGATCACTTGGAATTGAGCATTTACAAGAAGACTGTTTCTTCTTTTTACTCCTAAATTTTCTATATTGATTAATATCAACGCAACCAAAATAATCACCAAGAGAGTTACAAAACTTAACCCCTAGCTGTTTATGAAACTTCATTGTTTCTTTGTGTGCTTTCTTTTCTAAGCATAAATTTTCATTCATAGCTTTGATATTTTGATTTATCCTTCCAAAGGACATTGTTGAGAATTCTTCACCCATTTCTTCTTTATACTTAGCAGAAAAATATTTTGGAAATGACTCAACATATCTTATCTTATATGCAGGGTTGAAGATTTCACCAGAGCTGTAAAATAGATTTTCCATATATCACATATACTCATCAAGATGAGTCATATCACATAATTTTGCTTTTATAAATTTAGCTTTATTTGTAGCTCTTTCATTATCTATAATGCCTACAAACTCTGAATACAAGGCATTAAATAATGCAACCACTAGTTCAGCATCTCGAGTTATATTATCTTGAAATACTTGACCACAAGCATCCCACCAATCTTTTATATTACCAATGAATCCATTGGCAATCTGCTGGGTTACATTATAGTGATCTTTCTTAAGACCAAAAATTTGAACATTAGCCCACGAAAGCATAGCATGTATCATTTCCTTTCTTTTGGCTAGAGACTCACAATTGAATTTCCAGAAGAATGGCTGGAGATTTAATGTTTTAATCTAAGAGTCTAGAGGAGGCCTTGAATTAGAAGATTCTCTTATCTCAAAATTTCCTTTTTTTTAGACTCTTCTATTTTTGCCATACCAATTTGAAATACCTTATCAGCTATACTGTCAGACTCTAATTTTCTTTTTTCTTTGGTCTTTTTAATTTCTTCTTTTTGATGCTTTACCACATTTTGCCAATTTTGCCTTTCATAAGTAAGATCAGGTGCAGAAAAAATATCAATTGCAG
>JARHVA010006248.1:695000-697500 GCA_037957365.1 Torreya grandis
ATTGATAAAATATTGAAAACTATTCTTCAAGATAAAAATGAAAAAAGTTAAGTAGATACATCACATGCGTTAAACACATTATAACATAATGCATATAATGGAGGCACATATTAGGTGTTTCAACCTTTGTTCATTGAAACTAGTATTGATACATATGTTAGGAACTTACCTATTTTTTAAATCCAAATACTGATGTTATTGTTTTATACTACTCCAAACATGTTTATAGACCCTTTGGTGACTAATCAAAAATTTAATCAAAATCCTACTAGTCTTATAGTTTAATTAGTCCTTCAAGTCATAAAGGCCTTACAAGATAAGTATATAAACATTGAATAAAAAGGCTTCAAATTATTCACATGCTATAGATTCAAAAGATGGGGTGCATAACCCTCTTGCACTTGAGATCATTCAAGAGAGATGTAGATAGAAAATTTTAAGTATAGACAGCTAAAGTTAAAGCATGCAAAAAATTTCTGCCTGATCTCATTCAATCACATGGAATCTCATTTTTCCTCATCATTTCTCTTGTTCACGTATTTTTAATTAGTATTAGTCTATTTTTAGTTTATTTTTTCACTAATTTTTTACTCTTTATCACATAAACTAAAAAATACTCTTTCATGGGATTTCACAGTTCATCACCTTGCTTCATAGTGTTTTTAAAAATTTAATGCAGTGACTCAACTATGCTAATATGAGTGGCATATTACCGTATCTTTATAAGTTTTAATAATTCCATGTTTTATTTTTTCTAAAAATCATAACCTTCATAGTTAGAAATATGTTCATGTAGATAATCAACTCACAAAATTACAATCTATCATAATTTCCCACTTTCCAGTGACACATTCAATCATTGCTTTATGGTTTAGTAAAAATTATTCAAATCAATGCTTAAGTATTTAGGAATATGAACTAATCACACATTGTCATGTATCATTTATCAGTGCCACGTTGCACATTCTTACAATGTTACAACATTAAAATAAAGTATAATGTGTTTTGATGTTCAAACCCTTATAAGAATTTGATCTTATAAAAAAATACCAAACATATTCATTTCATGGTTCTTCATAATGTATTGATATACTCTAAAAAATGTGAATTAGCCAATAGATAAAATTTGTCATCACCATAAGTGTTAATGAGGGGAAGAAGGTTTTTTATTCAATAGATCAAAGCTAAGGTTGTGATAATGTAAAATAATTTCATGTGGAAAGAAAATGAATAATAAGGAGATGTAGTTTATAGGTTATCAAAATTGATGTAGATGACATTCTAAAGAACACATTAAAACTAGATGACCATCATAACCCATCAAATCATCAAATATGTAGGTGATGTGATAAACCACATTCATCATTTACCAATATATAAGGTGTTGGAAGGTGATGACATTTATCAAGCATAGAAGTGCCATACTTGCCCTTGTCATTTTTAAGAGATTGATATGGGTTTGAAATAGAATATAATTCATAAAAGGATAAAATTATTAAGATTGGGATTGATATTCTCATATTGAATTATTTTTAAGAATGGGATAGTATAAAATATATTATAAGAAACATCATAAGAGGTGAAGGAACATATTTTAATAGAGGGCAACGAAGATAAATTTTGAAAATTTAGAAATTTTTACAAGTTATTTCTTTATTTTTCTATTAAGCTCCTCCAATTCTCAGTATAGACATCATAGATACATACCACTTTTATGGATAATGGTATAAATTTAGATTGACTCTTATGGGTTTTATTGAGGATGAGTGAATTACAAACCTGAATTTCCTTTTTTCATTGGCTATGATAAAACCAATTATTATAGATGAATGTGTTATGATAATAATTCCTTTGTGGTGATTTATTTTATAAATCTATGCTGAGAATACTATACCCACTAAGAGATTTCTCATACACTCCATATCATGTTTATCTTAGTTTGAGATTAAGATAAACATCATACATAAGTAACATTAGTCATATTCAATAATGTTCATGTAAGAATCAATATCTCTGGTATGTCTAAGAGCATCTTTCTTTTATACCCTACCTTTCTATCAATTTTTATGTTTATTTTATTTGATCTTCACATAAGAATTAGGTTTCATTATGAGTATTCATTAAAGGGACTTGGTGGTGTTTTAATATATTATGAGGATTTTAACACAATATTGATTTTCTATAGTGTTACTATTTATGTAAGAGAGTCAAAACCTATAACTCATACCTTGGAATATCTCTAATTATCCTAAAATGGGATGGATTTTATCCCATTAAATTACCTTTAGGGTATTCATAAAACACACATCAATAAAGTGGAAAAGGTTGGTGTTGGAAGGTGATCCCTTTCCAAAGATCCATAGAGTATTTATAGACCACAATTCTTGAAATAGTCCTTTGATATTGAGGAAACTTGGATTCTCCCTCACACATCAAAAGTTTGAAATCAAACTCAGGTTATTTGTTTTTATCACAATTTTAGACATTTAGAATATCTAGG
>JARHVA010006248.1:702500-720000 GCA_037957365.1 Torreya grandis
GTGAGTTTTTAGAGGATGTACATGGTATTTTCATCTTTAGATCTATATGGATAGCTTTGGAATCAATATTCTTCACTATATTTTCCCTTGGAGGACTCTTCCTGAAGCTATTTTTCACCCATTTTGACAACCTGAGCCTAGTTTATGCCAATACAATTAATAATTTTTTTTTGAAGTTTCTGATGAGATTGATGCACCCTCCATCACACATGTGAGTATTTATGGGTTATTTTTTATTTTTTCTAACTTGAAACATTATTTAAAATAATATTTTAAAACTAATTTCTCAAACTAATCAATAGGTGAAGTGGTAAATCAATCTTTGGTAGACCATTATCAAATGGGAGTTATTGGGATCAAATCCCACTACCCACATTTTAATTAAGTGGTAAATAGACTATTTTGTCTTTAGTGCATTTGAATTTTTTTGCATTTTTATTTAGTTTTTGCTAGTAATGGTGAAAAACAAGAATTACAATAACTTTGATCTGTATCTTGCTTTTGAGTGTTAGTTTTTACAAAAATGATTTTTTTCCCATGCTCATTCCATTGGTCCTATTATTATTATAATTTAACTAAATATAGCATGCTAAATTTGAAGGGGGGGTTATTCAAAAACCATGGGTTTTTTTTTTTGTTTATAAATGTCATCCTCATCTAACTTCATTTATTTGTGGGGATTTACTTCTTCATTCACTATTACTCTTTATGTTATCTTTGATTTATTTTTGTCCTATGCTATTGAATGATAGTAATTTTATCACTCAAAAGTTTTATGTTATTGTTCGGCAATATTATTATTTAATGACAACTATGTTATGAGTGTCAACAATGATGTCACTTGATAGTAAATAGTTATCATTCAAAAATCATACTACTAAATAGAAGCATGATTTCCACTTAACATCATAGGCCAAACAACAACTTTGTTTTTGATTAATAGTATTACTACTGACTGATAGCTTTGTTACTAGCATCAATGTTATCACTTAGTAGAAAATTTGTTATTTTTGTTGTTGTTGTTGTTATTGTTATTGTTTTTGTGTTTGTGTGTATTTCCAAACAATGTGTTGGTTGATTACATCTTTTCAAATAATGTGTTGATTCATTTTATATTTTTTAAATTTTAATCATAACTCAAAATTATTTTAATTTTATTGATATTTTAGCCCGACAAAAATAAGAGTGAAATTCTCACATCATTACACTCCTTAGCTGACACTATAGGTTATGCCTCTCGACATATTGAAAGAAAATCATAAACATATGGAGAGAATTTCTATGTAAAACATGTATTTTTGGTTATTCCATGGATGTCTTCAAGACTATAATAACATAAAACTATCATTATTTTTGTATAGTGATTTTTTCATCATTATATTTCCTTTTGAAAGATATCACATTTTTATATTTATAAAGTGTACACTTAAAAATGTCCTTTAGGAATTTACTAGTGATTAAATTGTATAATTAAGGATGTTTTATTACTTGTTGATTATTGGTCAAAATTAGAAATTAAAGAGTATTTATTGAATTTTGATGGTCTTCAATCCTTATCTCATACCTCTTTAGGTGTCACTACCTATCTCCTATGATTTCCTTTTATTTTTATTTGTTCATTCAAATTTTTAATGATTCTCTTGGGTCTTCTAGTATGGCCTCTTGTATCTAGAGTGCACTCACTTTCTTTGTCCTACATTTTAAGTTTTTCAATAATTTGATGTTGGTTTAGGCATTAGTAGTCTCCTAGTGTGAATTAAGTTTGTATATAAATAAATACAAATTATATAAAATATATAAACCAACAAGAATAAGCATATTAATAATTTTTTAGAAACATCTTTTTATCATTTTTAGGAATTCATGATAGATCAAAAACTGATAATATCATTATTATTATATAGACACCTAATTTTAGTACAAGCCTTATTACTATAGTATATTTATTGTTGTATTTTAAGTGTGTCATCAATTTTAATTAGGATATTACTATAAAATTTTTGTGTAATTTTATTTCTATCCTTCTCCTTTGTGTTGTCTTATAGTTCACATTTCATATGGTTGTCATTTCTCTGCCTTCGTTTTACACACATGGATCTATTTTATTTATATCTTTATGTCTATGTTTTTTTAATTATTTTAGGAAATAAATGTTGGTCCCTCTAACTCTACCTTGGGCATAGATGGTGGTCCCACTTTATTTAATTATATTTCTTTTGTCCTTTTTTCCATGAACACATCGATTTGAGTTTGGATTCATTTGTCATAATTTTTCCTTTTTCTTTTTTAACTTTTATGAAATAATAGATATTTAATTAAATTATGAAAAAAATATATATACAAATCTTATTTATACATTTATTATATAATATATAATAAAATTCATAAATAGTATCATTCAGGTTTTGAAGAAGTTTATAATCTATTACTATTCATTCACTTTCAATTCTTGGCACCCTTTACGATGATTTATCATTGTTAAAAAAACTTGCATTGAATTTTGTACCAAAATAATGACTGGGATAATGTGCATATAGTTTATATCACACTTGGTGAATAGGTTGTTAAATACCTTACATGAATTATCCATTAACATTATTTATGAACTATAAGGAATTTGATTATGGCATGCAAGATATCGATTTACAACACCTTTATGGTTCTATGGCCCAAATAATTATCCCCTTCTCATTTTGAAGTAAATTTTTATTGTCATAAGATAGGTTAAGAGCATTGAAAACAAACACAATATATTTATTTACATCTAATTTTTAAGATAAAGTACAAATAGAATTGACATCTAGTTTTGAAATGGTACATATATTTATAAAACTTAATCAGATGCATAATACATAAATGATGCACTATGACACAAGAAAAGGTAAAATATGGTTAGCATAAATTCTCACATAGTCACATGGTGTCAAGGTATAATTATTTTATTGTGGAATCAAAACTTCAAATTTGGCACATAATCAGTTATAGGCCTACACAATCTAGATATGCATGAAAAAGTCATAAACTAATCTTAAGTGTGAATGTTCCTAGCCTTTTTTCTTTTAATTTTAATTCTCAATTCAAAAATTTCATTTTTCATTTAAATAATTTTCATCTCATAATTCTAAGTCTAAATTATGTATGTTATTTATTTATCATGAATGTAGTCATATGTCATTGTTTTATAAATTGAGTGTATTGATTAAACATGGTTCAAATTTTGTTTAAAATAATTTTTATGTCTGACATTCTTCGATTCAACCTAGGGTTTTTACACTATTTTCCTTATCATTTTTGATTTTTTATTCATGTTATATATTTATTGAATCGTTTTAAAATTCCATTCTAACCTTAGGCTATCATTTCCTTTGTTGTTTTTTTGGTCATTGATCATGGTTTATATTAGTGAAAGGGATGAAAATGTTTTATATTTTATCTATGTTAAATTGTAAAAATTAAAATATTCAAAATGATGAAATAATAAATCAATGTATTTTGAATAATATGAAATCACATTTTATCATAAGCCCTAATCTTATTAATGAAATAATTCATTTGGCTAAAGAAGTAAAAAAATGTAAATATTTATCATAAATGCACTCTTATGGTTTGTACTTGTGTTCCCACATCTACTTTCCTTTGTGATTAGTGTTTGACTTATACACTCATAATAAAAAATGTTCCTATAACTACTATTAATGTTAATATTTAGCCTTTTAATGAACTTATTAATGTTGTAATTGTTCATACACATGAGATAAAGGCTATAAGGTAAGTTATTGATAATTTGCAATGAAAAGTGTGTGATATTTCACTTCATATTATAATTATACAATTGTGGATAATACTATAAACATTCATCACAACCTAATGGATGTGCCTAACATGCCTCTTCCTCATGACTTGTTTATTTCAAAATTCCATTTATTTGATAGTCATACGGACCCTCAAGTGCACTTTCATGCAATATTTCTATCTATAGGAAATTGTAATAATAATTGTTCAATCTTAGCTAAATTATTTCCTATCACATTAATTTTTAGGCTTTATCTTGGTTCTTTGATTTACCTATTTGTTCCCTATTTTCAACTCAATTATTACAAAAAGCCTTCATATATCGATACATTACCAACAGTGGACCTAGATCATCATTTGAGAGTATCCAATATGTTAAACAAGATCAAAATGAGGATATGTACAATTACATATTATATTATAATTACATTTGAGATATTTTATTTATCAATCTTTTGATATTTAAATACAACATTTAATTATCAGTAGTCTTATAACACTTATCAAGGATCAGATACTTATCATAATTTTCAAATCAATCATCTTACTCACATGGCTACCAACCTTGTAGAATAAGGATTGGATTAACCTAAGGTTCATACCTCATTCATTATGTATCCAAACTTTGATAATATCCCTACACTTACCGTTATCACATTTACTAATTGGTTTAAGATAATCAAAACACATATAATTAGACCAACTCAAGCCACCCTAATTAAATTTTCAAGAATCAATACATATTCATAAATAGATTATTGGATAATAATTTTTTTTAGTTACCTATTATTTATGAATAAATAAAATTTATAAGCCAAAATATTATAATGCAAGCGTATTTTTTTCTTATCATATTGTTATAGTCCATTCAACATATTAATGAATTGCATTGGGAAAAAAATTCAGGAATTCATGGATCAAAAAAAGATAATGCTTGATAACCAACCTTCCCTACAAAATGTTATTGTTTACAACTAAAATCAACCTCCTAAGGATGTTTCACAATCAAAAAAATTAATAAAAATGACAAACAATAATTTACTTAAGATTTTGATCTATACATAATGACATTTTTGGGTTATCCTCATGAACTACCAACATATGGGTTAGTGCCTTATGTAGTATAACATGGTATTTATAGCATATATCTTTCAACTTTTCCCTTTATACAATAAATTTACTTATTTTTTTAAAACTATATGTTACTTATATCATATCACGGCCCTTTCTTATTTTTATTTCAACACATGTTTATGACATCATGTACTTAATCATACACTAATTGAGATTGTTAATGGATTTCCAATGTTCCACTACATATAATATCTAAACTAAGACACTGAATTATTTGGAAGTGATATTGTATTTTTATCCTTCCATCCATTGTGGCTATGTCTCTTAATTATATGGGTTGTCGTCCCCTATTGTATACTAATTTAAACACTTATAATTTCATTTTGTATTATTCATGACTGACATTATGCCTTAAGGACACTCATACACTATTCATGCTCACTTATATCTAATTATTATTTGATACATCATTATCGTATCATATTGTACATATATTATGATGACTTATTTTGAGATCTCACTATAAATTGAAAAACAAGAAAAATTTATTAAAAGAAAATTAAAAAAATATCCTTTATCTTGGTCATATGTCACATATCATGTTTATCAACCTATGTTATAGGTTTATATATTAATGTTTTACACATATGCTTATCATACTATATTTTTAGTGCATTTTATTATACATAGACATGTTATATGTGGTTATGGACATATGGATGTATGGAATCTATACTCAAGTAGATTTATATAGTGATATATTTCTAACCTTCCATTTACTTGATACAGATGTACTTTACATGGGTTATACATATATTACTATCATCTAAATTTAGTTTGTCTACATCAGTATCTACATGCTATCATTATTGTTACATTTATATTTACATCTTACACCTTATGATTGATATTTTAACATGTATTATAACTTTCTACCATAACATTCATGTTTCTTCTACAACGACCATGATTCATGGCCATAATAAGTATTTGTATAGGTGCATCACCTACATGAAACATATATTTATTTGATACTGAGGAAAACACACCCGTGCATATCTCCTTCACCTTATTATTTACATCATGTGCACACGTAGCATTTAGTTAGGTACATTGTTTATCCCTGTCACCATTGAGCTTATTATAAATATTTTTATACTTGGGGGAACATAACATTTTTTCATATAATACTATAATGTGATTTATGTTTACAAGATCATGAATATATATACATCAATTATTACCCATAATGACATTTGACACATTACTTCAGATGAGCCTCAATGATGTACTATGTTATTTTATGGAGTAAAAATTTATAATGTGCCTTGCATTACTACACAAGTGGGAGCATATTCCTTGTGTAAATTTTAAATCATATTATATTATGATTGTCATACTTATTATACACATAAATATATCTTAAACATTGATATACATGAAATTATACATTTCTAATAGAGGCATGATGCTTATGAGTCCCTTGTAAGTTATTCATTTGTTATGTTTTATGTAGACAAGGATGTATTCACCATCATTATAATCACATCTACTATGAGATTCAGTGGCTAAATATATACTAATATTTTCCTATCAGGGCATGATACCCACATATTTTCTCCATGATCCCTATACCAAGACAAATCTTGCACATGTGGATCCTATCACACACTTGTGTCTAGTGTACATACATTAATTTTTAATATAGATATGAAATTTCATTATATATGAATGGACACATGCTTGGAATAAGTACATAATACATTTATTATTATATATTAGTACCTTGTTCATTACAAGGACATATTTTCATTTCCATCCTTTTGGTTACATCAAGACATGTTGTTTCCTTACCCACTATCATCCTCATAGAAAGATGCATTAATTAATGTACATTACCATGTAGTTATCTATATTACATTATTTTCATGTAGACACTTGTACATATCTCCTATTATACACTCAGGGCATTTTTTTTCTACCATCATTACCACCCCATCCTCATTCAAAGATGCATCACATGAATTAATCCTTTTATGAGGATATATTTTATCTATTAATATCCACTAATGTTATATATTGGGAATTTATATGTATATGATGTTATCTTTCATATGTGATATGACATTGATACTCACTAGAATATTATATTTTGCATCTATCTTTATATGATGTTATCTTTCTTAAGCAACATAACACGTAAGTTATGAATAGCTTCATATTTATCCTATCATGGGTTTTTCATGTAAAAGTTTACAATAATTACACATTTTATGTAATTTTAAATGGTATTAGTTAACTATAATATTATTATACATGGTGCTTGTAACTCTATTTTTTTGAGATGAGTGATTATATATACTACTTATTAAATCGCTCACCCCAAAAGGGGGCATATATCAGAGCATTTTCAAAATATCTTTTAGATGTTATTGAGTGTAGGAAAACCATTTTTAAATTCCTAATAATATATTTTTAGTCATGTCTACTTCCATGATCAATATGTGGGTTGGTTTCAAAAAGATCCTATAAAAAGTGGTTGCTATGTCTAGCACTTATAAAAATTTAATAGATGAATAAATAAATAAAATTATTAATTAGAATATTTGAAATAATAGTGATCATTTTTAAAGTTACGAAGGTATTTTTTTAACATACAAAGAATGTTCATTCACTCATATGTTGGTTTAAATTTCATTTTCAATTTCAAATTTCAAATAATCCAAGTAAACATATATGGCCATTGTTGAAAGGTATATTAAAAATTTTAAAAGGGAGAAAGTGTGGATGGAGGCATGAAAAAATATTTATCCTCTTCTTATTATATTATTCCTATTGATGTTACTCAATTATATATCATTTTACATTGACGCACACATATAAAACTCAACTATGCATACCAATGTACAATAATTATATAGATTCTTAATTTTTGAAATAAACTTGTTATTAAAATATTTTTAATGTTATTTTGTACATATGGGTCATCACCTTAAATTAGGGAATTATTGCATTTTTTGTGTGATTATATCTCTCTCTTTCTTCTTTCTAAAATCTTGTCTCTTTTCATTTGTTTATTGTTCCATATTTATCATTTTCCCCATGGGCAATATTCTATTTGTTATCTTGATGTTTATGTATTTTTACTCTTCTTGGACATAAACATCAATCCTAAATATTTTACTTTGGACAGAAGTCGTGGACCTCTTATTTATATCCTCTTTGTATTTTGTGGTTTATTTTTGTTTTGGTCATGTCCTTTTGATGTTTGGATCCCTTTTTTATTTGTTTTCATTTTTATTTATTTTATTTTTATGAAATTAACTCTATAACTCAAACATAAAAATCCTATATATATATAAATAATCTATGATTATTTTAATAGAAAGTGTCCAAGTGAATCCATAACAAGTATTAGTGATGTTCATAAGAATTTTCCAATTTATTGCTAATCATTTTTTTAAATTATTACCATGATCTATATTGAATTATCACTGCTTAAGGACTTACATCACATCTCATACCAAGAAAAAGGCCTAAGTTAATATCCATGTAATTTCATCTCATAGTTGTGAGGTAGAAGGTTGAATGTCAAACTTAATCAATTTATCCATTCACATTACACATGAATTATGAGGGACTTGATTTCAGCATGTTGGACATATAGTTATAACATCGTTATGGATACCTAGTCGAAATATTTATTCACTTATAATTTTTCATTATTTTTTTATTATCAAAATCTAAGTAAAAAATATTGAATAAATAAATAAAACATTTATGTCCATCACTTTTTAAAAGTGAACAAACATGCACAATTTCTAGTTTTAAAATAATGCATCAACCTAGAAAGTTTATGAAAAATACTAACAAAGATCAAATATGGTTAGTGGAAATCCATCCTAGACATGAATTGTGCAAGGATTGTTCTTAATTATATATAATTAGAAATTAAAATTTGTCACATAGTCAATGGCATGCTTATAAAACCCAATGTTATGTTCAAAAATAACACACAAGGAATAACCTTGCATTTTTATGTTTAGAAGCCCTAGGCCTCTTAGTGCTTTTGGCTTACAACAAATATCTAGGGAACTTTATGGAATAATCTATTGACTATAAAATTTTCCCAAACAAAATCCCTCTAATTTTTCTCATGTTTAACATAGGGAAGATTAAAAGGTGCAAAAGTCCCTGAAGTTGTAGTGTGATGGTGAAAGTGGATGCATTTATTTTAAGTTACACAAGTTCAAATCCCACCAATGAATAAACTGATCATAGTGAGGGACCTAAAACTAGTGATTCAAAGAGTTACAAGGTTGAAAACCCCCATGTTTGTTCCAAATCAGATGTGGGCCAACCAATCCCATAATCAAATGTATCAAAAATCTTAAAATATGCCGAATAAGAAAAATAGTAAACATAAGTGATAACCAATAAGTATATATTTCCTACTTAAAATTAAAGAGGACAAGTTCAAGTGATAAAAATGGAAAAAGTATGGAAGATTTAAGTTAAATTTGAGATATAATAAAATATAAAAACTAAATATATTTGAGAATTGAAAAATTTTACCATCTTTTTATCAAAAAGTTCATTGAAGAGGCCAATTACAAATAAGAATATACCAAATCAAAAAAAAGTTATTAATACAATCTATTAACTCTAGCTTTGAAGGTTTTAGCATAAAGAGCACCTCATTAAATATATATAAAAAATATCAAATTTAAATTGAAAACCAAATTGCTAACAACCATCTCAAATGGTTATATACTTTATATTTTTATTTTCTTAATAGATAAATTTAAAAGTGGGTTTTAAAAGGCCCTTAACCTTGTATAAAAGATAAAATATAGATCAATAATTATTCAAAGGAATGTATTTACTAATGGTAAAAAAAGGAGGCAAAAATATAATCTCACAAAAATCTTCCACAAAAAATCAATCAAATAATAACCAACCAACTTCCCAGATACTAAACTTTTATAATACTAACACTTCTCTTCAATGTAAGACCAATAGTCAGTGAAAAAACCACTAGTTTTTTACTAGTTTTCCATCCAGTGTCTACCAATATTCAACATCTCTCACTGCTTGACCTTTGGTATGGCCTTTATTACAACTTCTTTTCTTCTTTCTATTAACTATAGTCCAACCTGCCTTAGTTTCTTGGTTTGAATCAGGGGAGATGGGAATGACTATTTAAATTTGGCTTGTATCTAAAACTCTTTCCATAGTGATATTGTTGAGCATTGAGCTTAACTCCACAAGAGGGGCCTCTAGAGTTGAAAGTGTTTCATTTGGAACCAAGGGTTCAATATATTTTGAAAAATCTTTAGATCTTAAGCTATCTAAATTCTCCCCTTTCACAGTAAGGTGACTGGAAAAAAAATCCCTCCACTAGGATGTATCCTTTTTTCTCTCTACATTTCTACATGTTAATAGACAAAATATTTAGTCTTAAAAAAATAAAGGTTGAATGGCAATAGAATACTTGGTATATGTGTGGGAGAAGCCACAATTACATGTGGAAAGTCAAAATTAATACCAAGAATGCGAGTGTATTTATGAACTATCATCACTACAATAGATCCCACTCCTCCCACATCCAACACTAACATGATATCATTATATCCCTCGTAACTCTCCAAAAACACATCCATTATAACCTTAATATTTCTATCAATGACATTGTTAAACAAGTTATTGAATGAGGGATGTAGATTCGCATATTCCCAAACATCCATCTCATGACTTCTCTTAAAGGGAGACATACCCATCATTGTGATATCATACAAATACTACCAATTTTCTATGAAAACCCTTTCAATGATCATAAAAAAGGATGCATAGAGGATTTTTCATTTCAATCACCCAAAAATAAGTATAAAATCCTCATCACACCATATTTTTGGATTTTAACATCATCTGTGTCGGTGAAAATTGTTTGAGTAAATATGGCATGGGAAGAGAGGAATTTGACGATTCTAGTGAGGTGATCTAAGTTTGGGGATTTTGTTATGGAATAAAAAATGTGGGAGGTGATTTGAAGAATTGAGAGGGGTTGTTTATAAGTGCCTAGGTGGGATAAAATGTTGAGTAAGATTGTGGCCTTTAGATCCATGGGATTTTACAAGGATAATATGATATCACAAATATTTAGCTTGGCTTCCATTTCAATGTACTTTTGAATATACCTTGGGAAGAGATGGAAAAATGAAGCTTTCTACCAAGTTTTATCACCCACCATATGTAATGAGGTGGTGTGTTCTTTCATATGATGTGGGAATCAATTACATTAAGATATATATATTTTAAATGATAACTTGACTAATGGTGAAGTGTTAGGAAAAGGTAAGCCATATAAAACATAAAAGTGGTGAAATATTTCATGATGCATTAGGTAGTGATAGTGAAGGACAATAATAATAGACCTTGAACAAATATTTATATCTACAACAACAACAATAATAATATAATAAACATAGATAAGACAATGGAAAAATATGCTCCAAATTAAGAAGAGGGGTTTTATATATATATATATTTCATTATTGTATTATAATATGTCTATGGGGAGTGATTGGGGATGGAGGCTAAGGGTCATGTGGGTGGGATAATGGATGTTGGGGCATGGGATAAAATTATTTATGTATATAGCAGATAGCATATGTAGATACCTTTATACTATAATAAATTAATAATAAATTACTGGGGAAGGGCAAAGCCATACATAACATACAAGTGGTGAAAGACATTAAAATGAGTTTAGTGGTGATGGTGAGGGGAATTGACATAGTACTTTAGGTTTTATCATTTATCAAAGGGTCCTTATAATATACCATATCTATATTCAAGGCATCAAATGGATTTATATTCCTTCCACCCAATGTAGAGGGTGTTGTAACTTGTAAGGATCAACATATTTGATTGATCACATACTACTGGGAAGGATAAATGAAGGTGTCATGAGCATTGAATTGGTTATGGTAGAACTCCACTTTTGATATGTAGCTTGAATCATAAATATAATGGTGTTAATGTGGATTCAAGACCTTGAAGTCCCAGTTTATAAACAAAATGTTATTGTAATGTATAAATTACTATTACAGTATATATGTATTTTAGTATAATATATGTAATAAAATATACAACATAAATATAATTGCTATCATAAATATATATTATATATGGCTATACATATTATATTTTTATTGGATAAGTATATATAGTTGGTGGGAGAAAAAGGGTTTACTCATTATTATTATTATTAATATTATTATTATTATTTAAAATAAGAAATCTCAACTTGTATAGATTATTTGAGATGTCTACACTTGAAATTTTTGAAGATGATATAGAACATGAATTGTAGAATTTTTGAGTCTAGTTTATATAATAATTTTCTATAAATGGTCAATTACAAGTAGGTCAAACATTTGAAATTAGAAGAGAAACTCTTGTTTTTTCCAAAAATAAAGTAGATGGTTAGTTGTGCATTCCCTCATTTTGTTATTTTAGTTTAATATTTATACATGATATTTCATGATTATGTAGTACCTCATTCTTTTACACATGGAAAATTCATGACCCTAGATGTTCCTATTAGTTCATCACATGACCTAATTTTACAAGCCTTGCATTACTATATCTTGTTCCCCTTAGCCTATGTCTTATTTTGATCAGCCTTATATTTATGACACAAACATCCCATCTTTCACAGAATGCTTAAAATGCACTTCTCTTACACCTCTACAAGTTATGAGCATATGTCTACTCTCCTTATCCTTAGACACTAACATCTAGGTAAAACAATAGTGTTAAAATTATTATGTTGGCCTGATGCAAGTGTCTAGTGCCCTAAATTCATTAAATTTACAAATGAAATGTATCATAAAGATTGAGCTAGGTGTTTGAAAATGATTTGTCTCATAATATGATTGGTATAAATATAATTTTAACTCTCATTCATTCCTCACTTATCAATTAAATTAGAATAGAATTCATGAAGCACTCAAGTTACCAAAAGCTTTCATATTCTACCTTATCCTAAAATCACTCAATGGAAAAACCTAGTTACATGTCTAAAATACCAAAGGAATAGTCATAAGGTCATATTTTTCAAGTTACAAGCTAGGTCACTATTGTACTTGATTTACACATTACATGATTCACACACAAACCAACATGTAGGGGAGAATTACATGAGTCTTAAGACTTATTTTAGAGTAATATATATGTATGTATTTCCCCTTTGATAGTGGGGTCATTTCAAGCTATCTCGCTACCATGTGTCCACTAACCTATTTTTTCACAAGGTCACATTGAAGATGGTAAGCGAGGGTTTTGCCATTTCACCAAGAGAAAAAATCCTTGACCAAGATATGAATATACTAAACTAAAGGTGAATCCAAACCCAAAATCATCTAGGTGGTTACATCTTATTTGAACACATAATTTGTAGATGACACTTGCATTGAGCTCAGACACTAGTGTCAATGTAACTATCCTATGGTGATGTAACTATCTTGAGAGCTAGAGGCACCAGATATGGAATCTGATGATTGATCCATAACTATATTCCTACCTCATTTCAACTTGTATGATAAATAGCACTATGTTAGCATTATAAATATCAAATTATTTGCTTTTATGTTATTTGTATATCTAGCATAGTTATACTTTCCATTAATAGCCTATCTCAATTTTATAATTCCAACATATGGTACATCTATGTTTATCACATTAATTATCCTACTATAGATCTAATATTATCCATTACACCCTATCATTTCTATATCCTTAACCATTTTACCCAAGTAGGATAACCTCTTATCCAAAATAGGTTTGAACATTTGGTGAACCCAAGCTGTGTGAATGTAAGTTTTTTTATTTATAGGATTTTAAACCAACTAGGGTTTTAGATTGTTATACTTTTTAATTTTGTAATGATATTGGGGTTTTAGGTTATGGGCTGTTCTATTGAACATATTTACCTTCCCCTCAACCCATCCAACATCTCTCAAACCATGAGGGTTCTCATACTTTGGATCATGATGATAACCATGTTAACAATAAAAAATGTTGATAGGGTTTTCATACAAGAAGATTATGATAATTAGAAATTAAAAAAAAATGTCAATGACCAAGTGGAAAATGATCAAGTGCATGTAATTGTAATTTTTTGTGAGCGTACTTAAAAAAACCCTAAATATATTGATAAAATATTTAAAACTATACTTGAAGCTAAAATCACAAAAAACTTTAGTGAATACATCTCTCACCTCAAACACATTACAACGTAATCCATCTAATGGGGGCATGGATTATGTGTTCTAATGTTTGTTCCCTAAAAATACTATTGACACATATATTAGAAACTTTCTCATTGTTTCAACAAAAATACTAATTTCATTTCCCATTACTACTCCAAACATGTTTTTATCCCCTTTGGTGACTACTCAAATTACTAATCAAAGTCACACTAGGCCTATAGTTCAATTAGCCATTTAATTTGTAAAGACCTTGTAGGATAATTTTATAAAAATTGAACAAAAGTATTTAAAGTCTTCACATACTATAGATTCACAAGATGTGTTACATAACCCTCTTGCAGATGAGATCTCTTTCCACCCTTTGCTAATTAGATTTATTGCACCTAGGTTCACATTTTATGATGGAAAGGGTGATATTGAAAAAAATATTTACACCTTCTATGTAACATACCATGATTATGCTTCAAATGATATACTTTTGAACAAACTATTTTCAAGGCATGTCAAGGACTATGCTTTGAGGTGGGTTTATGACTTACCTCTCTAACACATGAAAGCATTCAAACTTCTTTTAGAATAGTTTTTAGTAAAATCTTATATTAACATTACATAAAATGTTTTCTATGCCCAAATTACAAAAATAAAGCAAGAAAATAACAAACCAACCAATGAATATGTCTTGGGATATAAGATAATGCTAGCCAAAAACCCAATTCTATGGTAGACAAAGAGTTGTAAGACATAGTTAGTCATTGTTTACTTGTTGATTTTCATGAGTCCATTGTTTTCAAAAAGGTTAAATCCTTATATGACTTATGACATGTTACACCAAACCATGAAATGAAGCTTATGTCATTAAATAAGATTAATTACATATAAAACATACTAACTGAATCTACATCTAGTATAAAATTTAATATTAAACTAAGTTATAAGGTAAAATCTCTTGATTCTAAAAAGGAAACAACCACCATATTTAACATAGTTTCATAATAACCTAATCATCTTGTCTTATCTAAGAACCAAGGAGACAATTTACATGTTTAAATGGGCCTCATGTTTCATTAATCTCGTGGTTTCTAGAGTGTGATCCTATATCTCTCTATCTTCTTACAAAGGTTGATGTAAATAGACATCTACCCAAAGGATATGATACAAATGATTATTGTGACTATCTCTAAGGTTCTAATCATTCTCAGAATAGATGTTTTACCCTAAATTATAAAAATTATGACCTCATTGATGACTATGCAATTACATTTAATGATCCTCCAAAGCAATTAGGTTGACAACCTAGTGATCATTATAAACATAAAATATTTAACAATCCTTTACAAGACTATTCCAAAAGGGAAATATAAATTCAAATGGAATGTAGTGCATATCTTCCTCCATCATATTATAGGCACCCACTAGATGGGGTCATTTTCACATACACAAGACGTATAACACCTATGGTGTGTAAACCTACCATTTCCTTTAATGAAAGTGAAATAAGAATGATGACATTAATGTATATTCTCTATTAAATTAAGCATACCTTGATAAAAACCCCATGCAAAATATTATTATAGATAATAGTGCAAGTGAAAATGTCAACACCATGACTCTAATTACACATTTGTGTTAAACTCATCATGACTTACACCCCTAAATTAGATCAATAAGAACATTTGATGGAAACTCCTAGAAGGTTATTGTAAATATTTATATACCTTTATACGTCAATCCAACACATGTGGTTAATAACTTCCTAGTTATAACTTATATAGTCATATTTGACATGTTGTTGGGATGACCTAGGATACACACTATTAGAGCAATACCTTCTACAGTACATGGGAGTGTTAAATACAATCATACTAATTATGTAATTACAGTTTTTGATATTCCATTTGAGTATGCTCATAATTAAGATAAATTCATACTCAAGAAGTTCATTTTTAATCGTGTTAAGGCTATTGCATTGACAAAGGGTAGGCAACAATCAATTTGCTTTATTATGTGGATAGTACTTGAGTAACATTTATATCATAGATAGATAGTGGGTTCTATGGAATCCTCATCTTTTAGGCACAATATTCATATATCTATATCACATCAACATGTTCCTACTAATAATTTTCTAAAGAAATTACATAGATATGGGTTCTAAGATCCCCCTTTCCTTCTATCGATACTTAATGACCCTAGAGTCTTATTATACATAAACAAAGCATCATAGATACTACAATAACATATATTACACATATAGATGCTTTGTGGAATTAACACTTTTTTATGAGTGGGGATATACATATTATAACCCTTTGGATGAGTTCATAATATGATCTTGCCTCTTCCAAAAATACCAAAAAAAAAATGCAAAAATGCAAAAAACCTTTCGGCACCTACATGCTCTATGATCCCCTTGGCATATATTTGTTAGTTTTATGTTGACAACTAACAAATCATTCAATCATACACACATATACATAGGAATACATAGATACATGATACATATAAGGGTGTTGGGCCTTCCATCGACTCACATCATTAGGACTTGGGGGAATCCATATTCTATGATCTTTATCTGCCTAGGCTATATGACTCAATGATCACTTTACACTATCATGTTTAATATTACATATCTACTTATACATTCCTATTATCCATGATTATACATTACATAGGGTACTTGATATACTATATACTTGAATTTTTTACTAACATATTCAATCCATGATCCACTATGACATGTTTATGTTGGTTTCTTATGAGTTTATTTTATGTACTTTGTTAACTATTTTTTCTTGTTATTATCTTTCTTGTTAGAAAATTTGAATATGATTCATTGTATATAAAATATTTTCCTATCTTTTATTTCTTTGGACCTTTAAATATGCAATTGCATTATTATACATTTTAATATTTCATTCTTTGTTTTATTGACATTTGACTAAGTCATGTCCATTTGTTCTCACAACATTTAAACATGCTCTTTGTTTGTGGTCTCATCGGACCATTACCTTCTGATATGATTTTGAGTGCTCTTGTGTGTGTGCTTATTTTCTTATTAAGCTTGTATAGTTATTGTCTAGATGTTTCCATTATTTTTGTCATTCATCTTAGGCCTACATGTGATCACATTAGTTCTATGTGATTCAATGATACATCTACCTAGACATATTTCCTTCTACATATTACATGGTTACATTCACATATTTATGGTTGTCTTATCATTTTGAGGTGAGATAACTACCAAGTACTATCTTTCACTCACCTCAAAGGTGGGCATATTATTGGGGGCATGTCATGTTGACATGGCTTCCAAATTTTTCATAATTTCCATATTACAATGGACGTATGTTCTGAAAGCA
>JARHVA010006248.1:725000-752500 GCA_037957365.1 Torreya grandis
AAGGGAGAAGTTCTTACGAACAAACACTCTCAGAGGTTTATATTGGTAGTACAGGTGATATGTGCATTTTATTAGTTTATGGTGGAGATAGTAAATATTTATTTAACATTTACTAATTTATAAATCTCTCAATATCACCCTAGAAATTAACTTGTAAGGTACTGACCTAGAAAAACCAGTGTATTACTTACAAATAAAATTGGGTGTTTAGAAGCATTTAATATATTTCAATGAATTTTTGATGTTTAAAACAACTATAAAATATAAAATAGGATACTTAAATTATTATGAGACCAATATTAACATTTTAAATGTTTTAAATTGAAAATATTGTATACCTATAAGGTTGTAAACCTGTAGATCCACATTCTCAATTAAGAGAGATAAGCCTTGCATAGCATATGGGATTTGAAGATGTAAATGAAGGATGAAATAATTAATTAAATTTTTATAGGTTATTTATGGGTAAAAAATTAAGTATCATTAAATACTATACTACTTATTTATCCCTAACAAATATCAAGCCCAAGGAGTCCCTTCAATCTTTCTAAAGAGATCTTTTGTGAACCTATTTTCAATAATTTGATAAAGTGTATAATTATTTTCATTAAATATTGGTTTATAAAGGATAGAGGAGTTTTTAGAAATATTTAATGAACATATAATACTTTTAATAATATCTTCAAATGATCCAAAAGACAAAAAGACAATGATAACCATGACACAGTCTTCTTTTGTGCACATAATTTTGTTTTCTTATATGGTGGGAGCTCATGGAGGTTAATAATGAAAAAAAAATTATTGGATGAGTTGGAGGAAGTTGGTTTAGACCTAATACATGTTTTGTTTTCCAGTAAAGTGCCTTAAAACTCTCTAAATATATTTTTATTTTCTCTCAGCCTACTCAGGCCTATGTTTTTCCAAACTAGGATAAGAAACTTGAAATTTAGCATAACTCATGTTCTAACCCATGAAAATGCATAAATTTTTTCCATATAACTTTATTTAGTGTTAAAAACAATATTTTTTAGTTTTTACAATTGTAATATATATTATTTTATGGTCTTTTTATACAATAGGCTTTATTTAGGCCTAATTGGAAAAGATGGGCATTGATAAAGTCAATTTATATTGGTATTTGGATCATTAAATTTGGGTGAATTGAAAAAATATAAAGGATAATCAAATATTCTCTCTCTCTCTCTCTCTCTCTCACACACACACACACACACACACACACACACACACACACACACACACACACACACACACACACACACACACATGCATGCCTAATTTTGTCATTTTAAGGGATCCTCTTGTTGGATATGGCATAGCCCTATCCAAATGAAAAAAATTACTTTATCTCTAAAATGAATAAAATTAAATTCTATCCTTTTATAATGCTTGAAAATAGTAAATGTTTCAAGTTAGTTGATGAATGATAATGATATTGTATGCAACCTCCTCTAATTTGTCCAATCTTCTTATCTACTTTCAGGTTTTAGTCATCCTTATACATTACATATAATTATTACAATATCCTTCTATGGATAAAAAGTGGGAGAATTCATTAATATCCCTCTTGATGATCTCCCTTAGTCTATGCATCATGTTATAGCCTCTATGTGAAACACTAATATTTGGAGACTCCATTTGAGTTGTTTAATTAGATTCAATCATAGTTCATGTTATTAGTAAATTATAGGTAAGTGGAAGAGATAAATTTCATGCATCACCTCCCTAGTTTAGTTTTCTTTTAGTTATCTCTATCCCTTTTCCCTTTCAAGAAATAGTGTTAGTTTGTAGTTTTGAGGTGATAACATCAAGGGAGATATCCCTATATAGATATTGTCTTCAACAATAAGTTCACTCAAAACTTTTGAAAAGTTTCCATGCTATGACTTAAGTGAGGAGTATTTAAAACCTTATTTAAGGACGAAAGTTTGTTTATAATAGTTCTGGTACACTCGGGGGGACTTAGATTTCATCCAATGAAGATTTTTTGATGTTGCTCTTCAATAAATCAAACATTATAGGCATGACCACAAGCATCAATTCTGACTCCTAGTGAACCAAATCTAATAAAATTCACCCAAGTGTTTGAAATCATAAATTGTATGTATTCTCATCATTCTTCTGGTCAAGATACGTACTCTATGCCTATATGTTAGTCATATCAATTTATCAAGTAGAATCTTCCCAAGTGCTTATCAAGTAGAATCATGTCAACATCACTAAGGTTATCAATAGATGTATATTCCCTCTCCAAATCCAACTCATCTCATTTATCCTCTTACTTGTCTCTATAGTCAACCATGTCAAAGTTATATTACTCCTGCTCTAACCTTCTTAGACATAAAATAAACCCTTATAAACATTAAAATTCAAACTAAGGGGATTTATAGAGAAGATGAGCTTCATCTAATTATTATTAATTATTATATTCATAGTGAATTCATTTAAATGATGAGGGACTTATTGTTTTTTTATCAAGTTTTCTTGGGAAGTTATTGGGAAAGAGAATCAATACATACCAATAGATGATGTGATGGAGATAAGAATATTGATTCAATATATGTATATTAGGATAGTAGATCATGAAAAATGTTTAGTACTTGAATATAAGAATCAAAGACACTACAAGTAGCTTTCTATGGCCTATCTTATTCCAAAATAACCTTATTTTTCTCTAAATATAGCTTGACATGCACTAGGCCATCAATAAAGGCCCACATATATTTCACATTCACTCATTCTTCCTCAATAATCTCAAACTATTCCATCAAATAGACCTTATTAGACCATGTCCCCTAATTATATCATGCCAACCCTTGAGAAATAATCTTATCCCATTCCTATCCAAAGTTAAGAAAAGGAGAAATATATGGAGGTCAAGTCAAGAGATCTCCTAAGTCCTTTGCACTCCCTGCAAGTTACATCTATCCATGATGTTAAAGATACATAAAAGTCTGGTAGAGTGATTGAGGAGTGAAAGGAAAAGAATGCAACATCCTTGACATAATTCCCTTATCCATCTCTCCAAGAATACCACAATCAACCTAATCCTCCAAGAGTCTTAAGTTATAAGGATACTCTATCAATCCTAAAGAAAAGTAATGAAGTCTCTTGCCTTGTCACCCCATCCTTTTGTGAATGAAAACCTACTGTATTGAGGGTTAAATATGAATATTTAGCTAGAAAAGAGAGATTATGGATAAAAGAAGATGTGGTAATAGTCTTTGAAAGGATTGATGAGGTTATAGTTGTAAGTGGATCTCAATAAGGTCAAGATGAAGATGTAGTGAGCGAGAATGATGAATAAATTATCATTGGCATCCCCCTTGATGGAGAATAAATCAAATAAGATTCTAAATATGAGGAAAAGTCTCTACCTTCTATCCAGTAGTTGGATAGCCCTCAAGATGACATAAATGATCCTAAAAATTAATCAAATTGCCATGGTTTTGAGCTTGATAAAGGAAAATAATTTTAATACAATAGCCTTAAAATAACATGATACACTCTCATTCTTCATGAAAGAAGAATAAAATTAGATGGAAGAGTAGGATGAAAGTATGAAGGGGTCAAGATACCTAATATCTCAAAACATAGTCCTAAGAGCAACTCACATTATCTTTTTGTTGAAGGCACTAGGACTCCTAATGAACTTGATGATGGTTGTAAGAAATTATACTTTTATTTCCTTAAAATGATTGATATTTATGGCATGAAAGAATTTAATGATCAAGATGAGGCTAAAATTGCTAATGGAAATGAAATCATATGATCTATTTAAGCTCAGGAATAATAATTCTGATTGTTTGAGACTTGAAGAGTACAAACTAGTTTTAATATGAGAAAATAATGATGAAATAGACTTGGTTCTGTAGATGAACTTACATTCTTCAATGAGGAAAAAGACCGATATAGTTATCATGGATTGTGTCTTGAAAAATGGGTTCAAGATGACCATACAATAGTTGATCAAGTTGAAACTAAGTTTGAAAGAAACTTCTTGAAGATACCTTGTTTATTATTTTTGTTGAAACTCATGAGTAAGAGATAGATTTTGAAGAATTATGCTTACAGCTATGTCATGATTTTATTGAAAAGTTTGATGTGATTGACCATCTTTATGTACATAGAGATAAAGGTAAGAATGAGATTAAAGTTGGTATGCTTTCAAGTGACCAAGAAGAAGGTTCCTTTTGGATATAACTAGATAAAAAATTTCTCATGTTTGGATATTAAGCCTATAGCCCATGAGGAAAATGATAAGATGGTTATCTTGACTAATGAAAATGTGGATACATGAGTAAGAAGGATCTTCATGAGGACATCATGATTTAGGATCTTATTGAATCTCAAGAATAAGTTCAAGGATGTCTTGATAATATGTGGTATTCCTACTTTGACATGTTCAATGAATTTGAAGAGTTTGGTAGGTTAACACCTATATAAGGAAAAGATGAAGTTATTGTTAATAAATGCAAATATATTATCAAGCTAACAAGTCTTAAAAATAATTATGACTATGTCCTAGTTTATGATGAAACATGTTATTATGAACATGATAATCTTCAATATGAGTAAGAGATGGATATTAAAGAACTAATAAAAGCTGATATTGTTGTTTCCACCATGAATCAAGGTGTGGTCACATTATAATTCTTTATATTTGACAAAGAGAAGTATGAGGTTAGAGTTGATCATCAAGATGAATATGTCTTTATTGGGGACATGTTTACTACTTTTTATCTATTAGAGGTAAAACCAAAGATAGTGATAATTAATAAATTAGATAGCAAATCAAGAACCAAGTTTGAACATCAGCTTCAACATTATCCTTGTTCATCAAATAAAAAAGATTCAAGGAGTTTTCCTTTTGATCCAAGAGGATAAGTTCTTAGAGGTTAGTTGTGTAAATTAATTTCTTGTTTTGTATTTTCTAAGTTATTCTTAGCACAATGTGTGTTTTGGTGTGTTTTCTTCTTCTCTTGTTGTGTGTGTTGGTGAAAGTAGTCATCTATTTCATTATTCTCAAGAGGTGTGTAGATTAGTTCTCAAATGTCTATTTTAGTTAGTGTTGAGAATGGGTGACTTCATATCCAAATAGAGGCATGAAGGCAACTAGTTTATATGCATAGAGAGAATGAAATCCTATGACATTACCAAAGATGTTATCCAAAATTGGTTACCATAAGTAGAGCCGATTCAAAACTTTATTTCTAGTCTTGCCTAACCTTGTTCGTGGTGTTTTGATAATTTTGATCTTGGTATTTTGGTTAAATTTAGTAAGGAAAAAGCGTTTAGTAAAATAATTTCTCATTTAGGTTCCCTTACTATGTCTATAGAGTGAATCAATACCATTAATCTTATCAACAATCCCCTTCATGAATGTCTTGTTTATGTTTTGGAGAGATTAAGGTATATTAGCAAAGTTTAAGGTTATTTTGGAAAGATTAAGATATTTTGACCGATGGTGAGAATATATATTGGTGTATTAGCCTTCCAAAGTGACATGGTGTCCTACGGTTAAAATTACTTTATAGACACAAGGTATTGTAAAATGAAACATGGTTATTTAATGGTTAGTAAAGGATAATGTAGTTTTTGAGATATTAAGGTAATAGTTGCCTTTGATAATTTGAAGGATCAAGTGTATTTTGAGGCCTATAATGTGTTTATAATCTATTCCAAGGTTATTTTATCTTCACACATTTTCATAGAGGTCATTTTCAATGTACAAAAGTGGTGGGACCCTCCAAAGTTCAAGAAAATGAAGTATAACATAAAAATACACTTACCAAAGGATTATATAACTATTTTTTGATGTGAAGATAGCTAGTTCATGTAAAAAATGAATGGTTTCAGGTCTGTCATAGATTTTAGGGTAATATCAGGCTTATGTTATTATGTGCATGTGTAGATAATACAAAAAATGTTTCATCTCCTCCATTGACCTCTTTTCAAGCTAGTGAAGGCCATTTTCAAGTGTTCATTACATGAAGAGGAAAGAGATTTGGGTCTAGTGATATTGGGGTAGGTAGGAGCCCTTATTAATTTCAAATTATATTCACTATTTTTAGGGTTTAACGGATGTGGTTCATGAATAAAATATTTATATTTATCGTGTATTGTGTTATTATAAATGTGTTAATAGATTTAAAATTTCTCAAAATTTATATTTATATTTCTATCTTGTTGATACTTTTAAGTGCATATACCATTATAATGACTTGGAAAAGCTTATGACATGGCATTATAAGAACATAAAAAATTAAAATAAAATATCATGTGCACTTATTAGTAGTAAATAAGTTGACCATATTGAAAAACATGTTTTGGTGTAGTAAATAAGTGACCTTATTATTTTTTAATTAACCCATTGTATTGTAAAACTTGTTTTGTGTAGTGTCAAGCTTGTTTTTGTCTAGGACAGAGTTAATTCTTTGGTAACATGTCTATAATTTATTCACTATGTTTTTTTTCTCATAAATACAATATCCTATCATAGTGTATCATAAAATAGCATCTAATATTGTTTCTTACTATTTGAAGGAAGAATAAAGTGAATATTTGTTATCTGGTGTTAGTTGGAACATAAAGTGGTCTGCACATTTTTGATGTCACAAGACTTATTTCATAAGATTCATAATATATTTAATTGTATTTGTATTTTTTTATTAACAATTATTTTAAGTTTCATAATTATATTAAAATTTATTTATTTTTAAAAATTAAGGTCTCCATAAAAATGGATAATGCGTGTCTTAGGTGTGGGATGAATTATTTAATACAGTATACAAGAATCTCCACAAATTTGTATATTAAGACCATTGAAAAAAATATTTCTAATGTCACACCCCTTCCATGAAAGGAAATGAAAGCTTAAAAAAACCTTCACTTACGGTGTCATTGAGATATTATTTTGAGTGTTAAAAATATAATTTTTAAGAGCATTCAATGAATATCATGTGATATTTAATAATGGAATGACGAGACTATTTAAGTTATATGATTTTTCTTCATAGAAATATATAATTTTCACACATTGTAGATCTTATGAACACAATTAAAAAAATGGTCAAATATATTCAAATTTATACAAATTTGAAAGATAAAAACAATTTACATATATTCAAATTTAGATAAACTTGAAAGATAAAAACAATTTATAAATTTTAAAAAATAAATAAAGTATATTTAAAAACATAAAGAGAGAAGTGTTAGGGACACAAGAAAAAGCATTGTGGGTTATCTTGATAAGAAATTGTTTTTAAGAGTTATTAATAAATTCCAAATTAATGATAGACTTATTTTTTGTGAAGTGTTATTAATAAATTTCACATAAATGATAAACCTATTATTGTATTGAATATTAATTATTGGAATACATTTGAATTTTTTGATGTGTTTAAATCATGTGTTTTTAGTTCATACTTTTATTTTCATTTTAATTTAATTTATCATTAATTATTAAAATGAAAGTTCATGTTTTATAATATATTTTATTATAAGGAAGGAATGGAACACCAAGGAATTGTAACATAATTTATACCAACTTTTACAATTTTCAAGTTATTTAGAATAATTATTTCTATTCTAATGTCATTTAAAATTTTTATATAAAAATATTAATATTTTATTATTTTTAATTCTTATCATAGTGTAAAATTATAAAAATTGATGGATAAAATAAATTTTAGTTAACATTCCAATGAAATGTAAGAATTATTATTTAATATTAAATTTCTTCAAATTTTTATAAGTTTTAGTTCCCAAAAGAACTCCTAAAATTATTTATTTATATCTTATTGATTGACAATAAATTATCAAATAATTTTTTTTAAAACAATTTTTTAAAGAAAAACATGTCAATAATTATTATTATTCAAGTTCTAATTAAAAAAAAGAATATTTAGTTATTAAATTATTGGAACTAACATCCTCCCTAAAAATTAGAGACTTGACACTTAATAGAATAGAATCCAACACTCAAATTTCTATTTATCATTTAAAAACATTGTTCTACAACTTGTTTATTAAACAAATATTAAATTAATTAAATGAAGACATTATTTTCATTTTTATTATTATTTCAATTCATATTAAATTTAATTGTAAATAATATGTATATATATATATATGTGTGTGTGTGTGTGTGTGTGTATTATTTTTATTTCAACTTATATTAAATTTATGTGTGTGTGTGTGTGTGTGTGTGTGTTTTCTTAAATATTTTATTAGACTTGACAATTAATAGAATATAATCCAACACTCAATTTCTATTATTTAAAAATATTTTTCTTTAACTTATATTATTCTTTATTAAATATGTTGTGTTTATTCATCTTATTCACCTTTGCATATATCTCTTTTTTTTTTAATTAAAAAAATTAAAAAAATTAAAAATTTTAAATTTAACTCTAAATATAATCCCATTCGCTCATTAATATAAATCATGGGTTAAAATTTTTTTATTTCATACTGAAATACTTACCCTTTTAATTTTTAATTAATTTTTTTATGATTGAATTGACACGAATATTGAAATTGACATGATATAATCATGAGGGGTCAATGTTGTAGCAAAGGTATTGAACCTTATATATATACGCAGACCCTTTTAGGTGTGATCAACAAGTCAATTAATGGTGTTGCTTTTCATTTTATAAATTTTTAGCCCTTTTTTAATCCGTATATATATTATCAAATATTTAAAAAAAACAAATGTTTTAATAATATATGTGTTTAATAATATTAATTATTAATATTAAATTAGGATTAACTCAAGTGTTAATAACAAATAATAATTTTGAGTTATTAAATTATTAGTGTTCCTTTCCAAAAATTAAGGATTTGACAGTAAGTAGAATATAATTCAACATTTAGTTTTATTCATTATTTAAAAATATGAATTTGTAAATCATATTAAATGTTTATTTAATTAATGAAATAAATATATTATTTTTATTTTTGTTCTTATTTCAATTTATATTAAATTTAATTATAAATGATATATATATATATATATATATATATATATATATATATATATATATATATATATATATGACTCCCTCCTCCAAAATTAAAGACTTGACAGTTAGTAGAATATAATCTAACATTCAATTTTATATTTATTATTTAAATATATTATTATTTAACTTGTATTAAATACATATCTAATTAATTAATTAAAGATATTATTTTTATTTTTTTTCTTATTTCAACTCATGTTAAATTTAATTATAAATGAAAAATATCTATATTTTTCTAAACAATTTAGGGAATAAATAAATTTATAAAATAACAAATATTTACAATATTAAATTTATTATGTAATACAATTTAATATACAATATTTGTTAACATAGATAATTATACAACCCTTATTTTAATAAATAAATTTTATTGAAAAAAATGCACGGAAACAAAATATTATTGTGGAAAAAATTGAATTTATTTATATTTTTGAAATGAAACATCTTACAACCTTCTTGGACATATTTGTCCATCTACTAATTCAAGTATTAGATGACATGGAAATAAAAAAAGTTGTAACAACAAATATTTTTTTCTCATGAACATATACATGAAAACACAAAAGGATCAACTTTTCCATCCGTAAAGGTCAATGGAAGAACGGTATTGTATTCAACAAACATTTTTATTTATTATTGAATAACTAGCTAAGGATAACCTAGTTCACAATGTGTAAAGAATATGAGACCAAGGTAATGGAACAAAAAAGTTAAGGGCTATCTTAACGGAAAATGGGGATACACGCAAGCATATCTCTGTGAACAACTCCATTTAAATTTATGCTTTATATTTTTATATAATAAAAAGTTTTATAAGACTTAAAGAAACTTTGTATTATGTTCCTTTTAACAAAAATTTATTGAATGAGAGGATTAAAATATTTTTAAAAAGAAAAGGAGTTGTCAAAAAAAGGAAAGGGAAGAATATGAGAGGATTAAAATATTTATGGGAAAAAAAAAACTTGTTTAAAGAGAAAGGGAAGAATTAAAAAGGAATTATTGATATAGGAAAACTCTTTCCAAAAGATTGTACAATAAATATTGTCTTCAAGAATGTTAAAAATTGAATTGTTATAAAAATATCTTCAAAATTTAAAGAAATAAGATAATTGTAATATAAATAAAAAATGAAATATTTATAAATTTTGAATATATAATTTTAATTAGAATATTTTATATCAATAAAATTGAATTATAGTGACTATCTTTTTTATTGTTATTGTTATTTTTTAGTGGACTCATTATATAGTGTCTCAATTATAAGGTAAAGAAACACAATAAAATATATGCTAAGGGAAAGTGTTTGTACATAAGGAGTGGATAGTAAAATAATTAATTGAAATTTTAGAATGGATTAAATTTTGAATAGATTAATCATCTAAGGGTGAAATACAAAATTTTATTCAAGAAAATTTGGATTATGTTGAGTTGATCTAAAAAATAATATGATTATATTATAGAATTCAAAAAAATGTAGCATTCAGATTATGGTAACTTCACTTTTAATTGATGTAGAATTCAATCCAAATATATTGAAAGGTTTAAATACCTCTCTAACAACAATAGATTAAAAAAAAAGGAACAACAAACTAAATAAATAAAAAATTGTATTGTTTAAATATATCTTATATGAAATTTTTTAATGTATAATAGTCATTAATAAGTCTAATGATAATCAATCCCAAAATATCGAAAAATAAAATCTTATTTATTATGATAACATTATTTCAATATATAATTTCATTTATTTAACTTCTATAAATATATATATATATATATATATATATATATATATATATATATAAGTTCGATTTATATTAAATGATTTTCTCTTAAACTATGGCAGAACGTAAAAAAAAGAAGTGGGTAGTTCGTTTTTATGTAAAGGCATAACATATTTAGTAAAAAAAAAAAAATTCTAGGACCTAAATGACCATCTTGTACTATAAAGAAAATTATCTACCGAAATCAATGATGATGAAATGGAGGAGAACCTAGGATATCATACATATTTATAATACGTATTATCTTCATGTATTGAAGAGATCATTGGTTTTAAATATTCAAAATATAACGAAGAGTTACCATATGAGCAAGTGTTTGAAGATGATAAAGGTAGTGAAGACTCATATGGTTTTGGAAATATATTATTTTCTTATTTGTTCCAATGTATACATAATATTGTGTCCATGGATAATGATGATGACGACGACAATTTTGGCACCTTTATGGATAAAATTATTTTTTTTTAAATTTTTAAATTAAATTTATTATCATATGTTAAAAATATTGTATTAGATTTTATTTTAATGTTTTTCTTTTAAATAAAATTTTATTATTTTATTTTAAAAATTTGGATGTATTTATAATATTAAAAATTATTATTGT
Source organism: Torreya grandis (assembly GCA_037957365.1). NCBI lineage: Eukaryota > Viridiplantae > Streptophyta > Pinopsida > Cupressales > Taxaceae > Torreya > Torreya grandis. The sequence continues at coordinate 736,439 of JARHVA010006248.1, forward strand.
AGTTAATTTTTTCACCTTTTTTTGATAAGTGTGAATTTTGAGGGGATCTTACTTTTTTATTATTTTTTAAAAAGTATTACAAATAATCACTCACAAGTGTATATCTGAATACCATGTAACTATCGATAGGTCTTAACGAACAGCTAAACAAGAAACTCCAATAAACCAGGGTAAACAAGAAGTCAAATCCATCTTACACTAGGGTAATAGCTAGTTTTGGGACACAAATCAGGAGTCCAGTCCTTGAAATTATACAAGCACCAATAATACCAACAAAGACAACTAGCCCAAAAGGATCAACATTGGCCACAATTGGCCAAAAATCAATGAAATGAACACATTACAGAAATACCTCATAATGGAGAGCAACTGGTCAGCTCATAAAGGAGAGCAAGCGTCAGATCATTCTACCTACACCAAAAATACGCAAAAAATTGAAATCAAATAGAACTTTAGAATTTCAACCATGAAAACTGAACCAACCAAATAATCTAAAAACCCACAACTGCAAGTGAAATGAAATTGAACTACAAAATTTTCACCAAGAAAATTAGAGCAGCTAGAAAACCAAAAATCCCACAATCGATACAACCAAGAAACCTAAAAAAGACCACTAGCTAAATTTGCATGCACGATGAATGAAACCCTAAATAGAACCAGAGATAATTACCAAGAAGCTACACCAGGATCAAAATCAACTACACATAACAACATCATTCAAGGGATCCATAAAAACACTTACACTACCATGACCATCAAGGTAAACCCTTGTTACCTTAATCAATTCCTCTATAGCATAGACCATCCTAAGAAGTAGAGCTCAAAGAAAACTCCCATTTCCACTTAACCCTGTAAATGGCATGAACCAAGAAGAGCAACTTCCTTAAATAAAGCCATAAAGAAAAAAAAACTCACCCTACCTTCTGTAGTCACCCCAACATCTAGCCAAAATTGAAAATCCATCAACCTGAGTCCCTTGAAAAAGTTTTCTCCATCCACAAAAAAAATAGGTCATTGGCATGAGGAAGGCAGCTGACCTAAGCCCTCCTTGAAACCTGTGACCCAAAAAGAGCCCTGAGTTTCACTCCCAAATTTTTGTGCTTAGAGAAAAACAAAATGACATTAGTAACTGTTGCCTGAACCATAGTAGTGCCAAATTGAGGGATGTTAGACCCTTCAACACTTACAAATGGTGTCAACACCCATTTCCACCATTGCCTCCACTAGCAAAGAATCTAAGCATGGTTCTTGAGAGTTGGAGGGAAGCTCCATCCCTAACTCTTATTCCACCCACACGTTACTCCAAGGGGCTACTTATGCTTGAGAATTGTTGCTTTTAAACATGGCAAAAGCAACATTCCTTCTAAGATCAACATACAAAGAAGGGCATTTTTCAAGTTCCACCTTTGAACCTAACTAAACCCTAATCTCTTCCAACAACTCCTCCATGGATTCTTCTATCATTTATTCAAGCTCCTCCTCCTCAGACAACTCATTAACAAGCTCATCCTTGAGGACCTTTCCCTCGCTACACTCCCTCTCTTTCTCCTCTAGCGTTGCCCTACCTCCATGGGCAACACATTGTCCCTCTTGTGCCACTCCCATTTTTCATATCTTCAAGATATTAGATCCAAATAAATACACATATTACTTCAAGTGTCTTTTTGTATATTTCTAATATTTTTAGGTTACATCTTCACAATTTAAATTATTTTTAAAAAAAATGTATAAAAAAATATTTCTCATTTTATTTTGTTGTAGTTTATTATTCTATTTTTCAAATAAATTTATAAATTCTTCTACATTATATAATATATTAGTATAATATTTAATTTAAATTTTAAAAAATAAAAAAAAATAGTAAGTCACAAAATGAAATGAAATGAATGTTATGCCATGAAATTATTTCTCTTGACAAATCTTAAAATCCTTTCAGAGAGAACTTTAATTTATAGATGTGTATTATAATTCTTTGACCATTTTGGTTATGGAGGAACTCAATCTCTCACTAATTTTAATTTTATTTTCAAAAATCACCAGAAAAATGTTATTTATATATTTGATCACTCTATATTTATGTTTGAATAAGTATGTTATATAAAATATAAATGTTGTGTGGAAATGTTATATTAATGATATTTTTTATTAAAATATTATTTTTATTTAATATATTTAATTAAAATAAAAAATATTTTTTTTCAATAGTTTTTTTTCAAGAAATTCGTCGTAAACTTATGTATAATGTATTAAATATTTTGTATTCTATATGATAATTTAATTAAATTTTATGTAATATAATTGAGCTCAAATTGTTCTACAATTTAAAGCTTTTACAAAAAAATTTAATTCAATTAATTTTATATTCAATATTTTTATGTTTTTTTTAATCACATATGATGAACTTTGTCTAATTATTGGATTTTTTTTTTCTTTAAAATATAATTATAAAATTTAAAAGTATATATAATATTTATTATTCAACCTCTTGATTATATTTTATATCTTGTATGATAATTTAATTAAATCTTATGCAACATAATTGATTTCAAATTATTCTATAATTTAAAGCTTCTTTAAAAAAATCAATTCAATTTATTTTATATGCAATACTTTTATGACTTTTTTCATATTACATGTGATGGACCTTGTCCAACGATTAGGTAAATTCTCTTATCCCTCAAGTATAATTATAAAACTTAGGAGAATATATATAATTTTTATTATTCAACATTCTGATTAAGCTACATCAAATGATCTCATATGAAGTAAATGTAAAAATGAAGAAATAAAACTCACTATTATCAATTATAACTTTGCTACAAACACACACTATCTTTTTCATATGTAGAAATCCGTAAAAACGACATAATAATAAAAATATTCATTGTGTTTAAAATATTATCCATAGATGGTATGGGTGGTAATATCTAAGAGAGAGTTTATTCATGTCCTCGAAATATTCAAAGATTAATGTGCCTATTATTTTTTCTTACAAGCAATATATTTTCTACCTAAAGGTGTATGATATGGAAAATTTTCTTGGTTTCTATAAACTTTGATTAGCCTTTTAAAATATTATTTCCTATTGATTGGCTAATAAGACAAGCCGTATTCTTATCTCTAAAATCCTAGGAAAATAAAAACAACTAACTTAACTTATGCTAGGTGTCTATATAAAAGTGAAAATAAAAACAGCTTTAATTTAACCTATGCTAGGTGTTTATATAAAAGTCTACACCAATAGTGAAAACCATAAAATAATGACATTTTAAATCAATTTTTTCATTATTTTAAAATTCATTATTGTAATAATTGTAAAAGGTGAGGAAAAATCATGTCCATTATATCTTATGCATCCAATAATTTAAAATTTGTTACATTTATTTTATTTATTTTTTAAGAGTGAGGAAAATATAAACAAAGACGTAGAGCATCAAGTTCTTGCAGGAAGTTTGAAGTGTTGAAGTGAAATTATGTTATTCTTTCTCATTTCAATTTTCATTTTGAATAATTGGATGGTGTTTTATTACATCAAAATAAAACAAATCATGTAGAAATTGTTGATTCTTAGTTGTACACCTCTTATGCTTGGTCTTGCACACTTGAAAAAAATAACAAACAAAGATTAAAAAACCCACGAGTATGTCATAGTTGGGGAAGCGTATGTCATCTAGAATGGACTAGACTTATAATATAACTGAGAGGCACCAACAAAGGTTATGGTCAACTCCCTACTACTTCTGGCTCTACCTGAACCAAGGTGAGAGGACCTATGGGGTAGCTTGATCACATGGATTGATTCTACAATTCAACCTCTACAGGGATTATTAGCACAAAGAGACACAAATATGTCCAAGAAACAAGCAAACTTGTTCAATCCACCTAGGAAAGGCTTTCACATGGAATGAACAAATTCACAAGGTCACATACAAGCTACTGAAGACATAAGAGTATATGAATGCAACTTTCATTATAAATAATTTTCAACAACATGGGTTGAATGGAAAACTATAGTCCTAGGTCTCTAAAGCACAAAATACATACATATGTTAAGTATGCAAGATTTTATGCTTCTGCAGGGCAAATAACACTTATGTACAATGGGTGTATTATTTACAGGGTGGGACAGTTTGATACTTATAAAAAGAGGGTGGTGTGCCGGTGATTTTTAAACAATAGAGATTATAGTAATATTCATGACATCATTTATTGCAAAGATGCAAAAGACTAAAATGCAAGCTAGTGGGATCCACATGGAGTGGTTTGCAGTTGTTGGTCCAATGAAATGGAAATACCCTAAAGATTTATGAAACCTTAGAGTGTAAACTATAACTAAAATTTCAAATACTTTTCCTTATTGAATCCATAAACCAAAGGTGCCCTTAAAAGGTATTCCATAACAAATATCCAAATATAACTGTAAAAAGGGATTTATAACCTAGATCCATACTCAAAATGATAGCCAATAACAAAAACAAACCCAAGTATCAAATCGACAACATTTAAAAAACATTTTAATATATTTCATCAATAGAAAAGATTAATAATCACAAGTATTTCTTTTATAGTCAAATAAAATTTTACATAAATCATTGTTTCAAAATGTTGCCATGGGAACAAGCATGGTCTATTTAGTCCATGTTCAATAGGGGAGACATATAGACATGCTCTGAGAGCTTGATAATGGTTGTACAACTATAACCACCCTAGAAAGAGAGGCAAAATACACACACAACCATGATCCAAATATATGGAAGAGCCTATACATGTAGAAAAAATCAAAGACCAATAATAAGAACCAAAGAATAGAGGAGAATCCCTTGACTTATAAACTTTTCACACCCTTTTTTAAATATGGGAATGCGGGTAGAATTTTGCAAATTTAAAACATTGTAGTAAAAACCCCAATTTTTCACCAATATACTCCTAGCTAGAAAAAATCCTTTACCATATTTGGAATTCTCATGTATTTTCAAGAACAATGATTCATCTAATTGCCTCTAAAATAAGTGATGAATATTTGAAGCACATCCATTTATTTCTTTGTTGGAGATACCTTCAAATGAGCTAGAAGGATAATATTCATGGTGTAGGACCAACAAACATTGACTTCTTTTGTAGCTACCTAGAGATTCTCTTTGACCACCTGTTTGCATAGTTGGAACCTCATGGGTAGTTGCCTTTCCCCTTATACATGCCATAGAACAACCTACTCTTATAATGATGGCATAGGAATATTTTAGATCTATGGCTATTTGATAAATTTTCTTTGGAGTGGTCCACCTTGGATTTTTAGACCTGTAATTTTTCTTTCATGGAGGAACTTGAACAAGAAAAACATGAGAAAATGCAATACTTAGGTCATTTTATCCTTTTTGCTTTTTGGCTCCAACTTGTATTTTCCATTTTTGCCTTTTTCATATTTCCTTTTTAGAAATTTTCTTATTAGGGTTGACTCCATATAGTTTTAATGGATAACTGTATTAATTTTCCACTTTTTGATCTTTTGGGAGAATCCTAGTCACTTTTGCAAATTTTCAATTTTCCATTATTCTAGGAAAATTCAGGTCCCAGTAGCATCCTTGCAAATTGTAAATTACAAAATTTCAAATTACAATTGATAGAACTGTAGTTTACAAATTGTAATTTATAGAAATGCAATTTGTTAATTGCAATTCATATAACTACAACTTACAAATTGCAATTTGTAGAACTACAATTTGAAAATTGTAAATTTGTAAAATGTAATTCTTAGAATTGCAATTTGTAAATTACAATTTGTAAAATTAGAATTCACAGTTTGATTTCCCTAGAAATCTCCCTTAGGAAATCTAAGAAACCAACTATAATTTATAAATTTGCAAAATTACAAATTGTGGCTAGGGTTCCCATTTCCTACAAAAGTTATTTTTGGGGAATCTAGAACTCCAAATGCAATTTGCAATTCGCATAAGTGCAAAATTAAAAACTACATTTCATCTGAAGATCTCCTTGAATATCCTCTTGAGTTGGATTTTTCTTTATTTGTTTTGACTAGCAGGGTTGGGAGAGTTGACCATAATTTGTAAATTGCATCTTGGAGACATCTACAACTCCTTTTAACTTTCCTTTGACATCTGCAACTCCTTTTAACTTTTCCTGCACATTTCTTCGTCGTGCCTCACGATATCCAGAAGTGGGAGTGCAAATTGAAATCTGCAATTTGCTAAGTGATAATTGCACATAACCTCCCGTTTTCGCCATACTTCTTTTTATTTTCATTCCTGCGATCCGAGCTGTGGCAACAATTAGCAATTTAAAAAACATTGCTCTTAGTATGTAGATTCCCTGCCAATATTCTCCTCCGGACTTTATACATCTTATTCGTAATTACTTTTCGACCCTTATACCTCTGGCAGGGTTCCGCGACTCATTTTACAATAACCAAGACTGCAGTCAACGCCACCAGTTTTACCACTTGCCATGCCTTTCCCTTTATTCCACGCATTGTTTTTACATTATTAAATGATGCGTTGGCTTTTGAAAACCATGTTGTATTTTGAAATCATGTTGCATGTCTTCTCTTTTATTTTCACGTGGGTAGTCTTATGTGGCCTGTCTATGTGTAATTGCATTTGCTGATTTCTATTGTTACAAGGAGCTGCACATTTGTTATGGTTGGCCGAATGACCATACCCAATCACTAGGAACATTTTACCTTAGCCATAATTCAGAAAGAGTATTAATAGCCTTATGTGTATTTATATCCTTCTTTCGAGTTGAACTATCAATATCATTCTTTCCAGAAGATTTAGTATAGTCAAATGAATTGGATGTAATTGGTTCTACTTCAAAGTCCATGATACGATTGCTCAAAGTCTAATGCAACCAAATAATCTATTTCCCTTTGGCTTATACACTTCTCTAGATCTATTTAGAGCACAAAACTATTAAATGTTATTTAAACAGAGACCTCACAGGGTTTACACAAGGCATGAGCAGGAACAGGGGATTTTTAAATGGATGCAGAAATAGATTTTTTACATCTGAGGTGTAAACAGGGCATCTTTACCTCAGGTGGACACTTGTAAACATGAAATGGGCTAAACAAATCAGTTATTTATACTCAACAAGGGCACAATTTCTCAGTGTAATTTTTGGCACTAATAGATACAAACTAAAAGTTTGACTCTCAACTAGATGTATATGAAATTTAGATTATGGCATAATGCATCTTCCCATATCATGATCATCATCATGGCATTATCTTTTCCTTAAACACTAAACCATGCCACCAAATTATCTAGACATGGTATCTTGCTCATCATTATTAGTTTTGTCTCTACCATTGGAAAATGGTCAAATACGAATATCATCCTTAGTAGCAGAAATCCTTCCATCATGTTAACTATTCCTAGAGAATAAAAATTGCCTTAGTTACAAAGATACTTGTAAAATGGATGACTTTGTATTTCACCAAATCCAGTTCAATTTACCATCAAAACCAAGGATAATTGGGTAACCCAACTTGAACATGGGGTGTATCTATGCACACATCAAAATCATGTAATAACAGTCAATAATGACATTTTATTTTCTTAATACCTCTCAATAAAAACAACCTCAGCAGTGCACAAACCAAAAACATATTTGACAAGTTTTGGTAAAGATTGGTTTAACGTTTTTTTCCTTGTGATTGGCTTCTCGATATATAATTGGATAAATTGCAAGTTTGGTTCCTATTTTGGGCATAAAAACTTATCATAATATAAGACAATATCTATGCAGATGCAGTCATATATGTAGCAAATCCTAAAATGCCTGGCTAAATACAATAACTAGCAAATAACCTTTAAACCAATGAAATATGGTAGCAAATGGAAAAACAAGGCTTACAGCTTTATACAGGATGCTCAAAGTAGAGGTGAAAACAAAAATCCCAAAATAAATGATAGAGTAAGGGCTTTGTTCAAGTAAACAAAACAAAATCAGTTCTAAAAAATGTAAAAGACAAACAGAAACCCATGTACCATGTAAATGCTATGAGTTCCAGCCTTGTGGTATGGAGTACTGTGTAGTGCTGACATCTCCTGGGTTTGGTGCAATTTTAGATGACTTTGTTGTTTATGTTGACCTCTTATTACTATAGATTCACAGTTGTTATCTTTAATCAATGTAGAGGTCTATGAAAAAATAAAAAAAATACCCAAAAAAAAATCAACTACGGTAACCTGCAAACTTTGCTCCAGTAAACTAACAAATAAAATATGGTAAAAACACACCCAACCAACAATCCTTAATGTCAAAAATATGATCACCGTTATCAGCTCACAAATTTCAGTGCAGCAGTATTTCAAATTTTTGATACTAACCCTACGATGATCCAAAAACTAAAAATAATAACTAACAAAAAACCAAGGATCGAAGCCCACAAAATTTTGCACTTTCCTTACCTGCCCAGACTCAACAACCATGTCTATTTTAAGGGGAAATGTCCAAAAAAATCACACTTAAACTACATCCTAATATAACCTTTCTCATATGGGAACTCAGAAATGCTTCTGCAAGTGGCCATTCTCCTCCATCAATAGCTCTTCACATCAAAGCACTGCAAAGTGTGAATAGCAGATGAAAAACCAAGGCAGATAAAGTAAAGTTTATTACAGTAAGGATCAGAGAATAATTAAGAACAACCCATTGAATTCTAGCTTGGGGATTCTGACACATTGCTAGGTGTGGGCTGAGAAAGGCAAACAGTGAATTAGAGGTTGGAGTGCACTGTATAATTGAATAGAAAAATATGGCCATAAAGTTGAAAAAAAAAAAAAGAGACGAAACAAATTTTCAATCTTATAGAGATTTTTATTCAGTAGTCTATGTTGTTTATCATTGGCAAAGAGCTATGGTCTATACAAAATAAAAGCAATAGATACACTACAAATTTTTTTGTTATTCCAACTGGGGGCTCAAAAGCCTCATGGATGACGACCGACATATGAAGCACAAAAAACACAGGATCTGACTCTGCGTGGTTTTACTTTTACTTCTTCAAGCATAGTGAACAACTGGATTCATGGAATGTCCCCCATTCAAGGCATAGTACTGTGTAGCCTGCTGGAGGACACACACTTGAATGAGGATAATGAGGATGTGGTGGTCAAAGTTTTCAGCCAACACTTGGCATAAGTTCATTCAATCATAAATCCTAGAATGTATATGATACCCAAAGAGTGTCCTTATTTATCCTTGGATAGGATCTTCAATTTACGAGCTTGAAATTCATTCTTTTATATGTTATTATTTTGCAGCTTTGTAAGACCTTACCAAAGTGTTGTATTGTCAGCCAATTGTAGGTATATTTGGATTTGAATTTTATGCATTCTCTCTCTCATATATATATATATATATATACCAATAAAAAAGAAGTATACTAAAAGATCAGGATTAAAGTTGAAGAATAGATTCCATATCTTCAAAGATATCATGTTTAAATTGAAAAGAAAACTCTTAGTGAAATTCGAAAGATAGACCGATAATAATGAAAAGAGCATAAAATAAAAGGATTTAAGCAATAAAAAAACCAGATGCCAACATCTCAAATAAGATACTTCTTGCTATCTATATAGTTGGGCAAAGGAGAACGACCATATCAAATAAAATACTTCTCGCTATCTGCTGAGCGAAGGAGAGACACCATATGTAAACTTTCAGCAGTTGTGAAGGGGCAACGAGAGTGGGATGGGTAACAGGGGATTGTGAATGAATGTAAAGCACTTCAAACCATCGAATACCCTAAAATCTTTTCATTGATGCACTGAAACATAACTTTATTTAAAGGTTCTACTTACAATTTGGGCATAATTTGTTGAATTTTTATAAATGAATTGAAAAATTGAGAAAAAACAAAAACAAAAATAACAATAATAATAGAGTGTACCAGGTCAAAATCCCTACAGAAGAAAGAAAGGCAAAATATGAAAACTACACAATATAGCAAACAAACCATTTTGTAAACCTTGTGTGGTACTATCCATAGATTTTTTCAGAAATTAGGATTGCCTATAAATTCAATTTCATAGCAAATGGCATATTTAAGCTCCATAGTAAAGCTATTGAATACTTTTATTGCGAATGGAATAAAGGCCAATATTTATCTCATTTGATGCAGGGAAAGGGGTAGGACAAGATCTAAAGGCTATTGATGTAAAATACATAGATTTTAGATTCTACATACTCGAATGCTATAATAACTACCATGCCCTCTACCCTGCGGTCCTCCACCCATAGAACCAATAAATAGTTGTCGCGCTTGGGATGAGACTGCCATCTGGGATGGAGATAAGAACCTACATGTGCATCGCCCTTCTCAACAACATAAACTCATCACCATTGAAAGCATTATCATGACATCCAGGAAGAACATACAAACTATGCATCTAATTAGATTATATAAAATAATATTATTCAACATACCTACTTAAATACTTTGCAAGTTATTGTGGATTTTTTCTGCAAATTTCCTATCACCAAAAACAATCCATTATGATTGGTCGATGAGTCAAGGAATAACAAAGAGTTAAAGCATAGTGAAGCCTATAGTGTCTCCCTCTATAGTGTCTCCCTCTGAGACTAATAAGAGAAGAAAAGGAAATGAATAATCATGTGTTTACATTTGTTTGTTATTTTTTTAAGATTACATGTAATAAATGATACTTGTTTATTTTTTTCAAAATTGTGCGGTATATATTACCTATGGAGAAAAAGTAAAGGAGGATAACTCTTTATATTTCACACTAAATTTGTCATATTTATTTAATTTTTAGATGATTTTTGGGGATAGATAATTTAGAGAAGAAAAAGAAAGATAAATAGATTTGTTTAATTTATTTATTTGATTTTTTTGAAGATGTGAGGGATAAAAAATTCAATGAAGAAAACTTAAGGAAGATGTATCCATTTACGTTTGTTTATTCCAATATTCTAAATTAAATACAAATTTTTTCATATTAATATAGTTTTTAATAAATTTTGTAACCAAAAATAATTCAACAAATAAAAATAACAACCTTTAATAATAAGAGACATATAAAAGATAAATCTCACCATGATGAATATAAACTTATAAGTAATGGTATCCATATATATATATATATATATATATATATATATATTTTACTATTGTAGTAAAATTATCTAATATATGATTTTAAAAAATTATTACTTTTATAATATTTTTGTGGATATATTATGATTACACGTTTTCAAATTTTTATTTTTTTTACATTTCAATATTAAGAATCATACGCCTAAAGGTTGTGGTTGGTAGGAAGCTAACTAGCCTTTCCTTGGGTTAAAAGTTAGATTCACAAGAGTGAATCCTTAATATATTATATAAATTGATCTAGAAAAGCTTAAATTTTGGATCAAAATTTATTCATGGGAATATCTTAGTATATTAAGTGTAGTCATAAGTGAAACCTAATTCTTAATTAAAAAGTATAAATAAGATGTTATATGTAGGAGATATTCCAAAACATAGTTATGCCTTTAAAAAAAAGCTTATAGTTAAAATATTCACCTTAAAAAGTATATTTCAATGTTTAGAATTAAGTAAAATTTCTCTCAAACATATCTCTTTAATTTTGTAATAAAAAATATATTATTTCAGTAAATAAAAACTTAACATGGATTGCATTCTTTTGAATCAATTTATTTCTAAATAAATTAAAATAGAAATTAATTTTTGAATAAATAAAAAAAGGTTTAAGGGACCCATAATCTTTATATTTATTTCAAAAAACTTTTTAAAATTTATCTATTATAAATGAAAAAATATTCATGAACCATAGATTAAAACAAACTCATTATAATCGAGTTATTCTATCAATAATCCATCTTACATAATAATACAATAATACTACTAAAACCTAGTTTCCAAAACATATTACAAAATAACCATTATACATGACATACTATTAAAAAACCATGGATTAGAAAATAACTAAAACTATTGACTTATGCTTTGAATAATACATCCTTGGCAACAATATACTACTAAAACAAAATATTAACTTTGAAAATCAAAACAGAAAGAGAGAATAGAAGGATTTATGAGATATTTAATAAAAATATGCATCCTCTATTAAATAAAATAAATATCTAACTCAAACTTTTGACTTCAATTGATTTCACAACAAAGTATTAGAAAAAAAACACCCCTTCTATTATCAACGATAATTTTATCCCTCCAACAACTTGGTCATACTTTAGCTCATGCATGTATCTCTAATGTCCCTTGCTTCCACATCTAGATCATTGATAGAAGATAAATAATCCCTTACAATCTCTATTACATTCTGCTGCTCAAAATCCTTATCATAATCAACATGGATTTCACCATTCAAATCTAGGACCGGATACCATAAATATGTAAATTGAAACCTTAAACTAATCCACTTAATCACTATTTCTAATTAGTTACTTTAATTTATTATTGTTATTATTATTTATATATAAGTATATTTTTCAAATTATTAAGGATACTGAAACTATTTCCTTCTTGAAGATGTTAAGAGCTCTATCCATGTTGCACAATAACATTTTACACCTCCATATGTAAATCTATGGGAAGACTCAAAAGTTAAACTAACAATTCATACTACATATTTAAATATTTGAATTAGATTTGAAATATATAATTTATTATAGTATGCACAACCCTCAACTAAAGAGGTAAATCCACTTCTAAAGTTTTCCAACAAAGATATTCCTAAGTACAAGAACTTGCTTTTTGAAGACAAGAGATAAAGGCTCTAATAAAAATATAACCCAACAAAATGGTTGGCATTTCAATTTTAATAGGAGGTGTTTCCAAGATATATAGATATACCTACTATAAACAATTATTCCCTTCTTCAATAGAAGAGAAAAAGGTTTCATAAAATTTATTTAATCTATGACATCCATTAGTAAATCAAATGTCAGTCTTTTCAAAAAGAATTTTATACATTTCTCTTTCAATTGATATAGGCCATTATTCGAGGCCTATATACTATTTTACTAAAATGTGATATTTGGGTATAATGAAATTATCATAATGGTAAAAAATATTGCAAAAGACATATGTAACTTATAATATATAAAAAAATTGGATTCATTATAGTGGTTAAAAATAGTAAAAATGTATAATTTGAATTGGTTTGACAAGAATTTGACATAATAAAAACATGAAAGAGATGGAATATTCCCACCTTGATATATTTCTATAGTTATGGAAGTTAAATAACGATCTAATATAAAAGAATGGATTTAGTGTCAAAATTGAACTCCATACTTTATAGGAAGAAACTCAATATCCACTTTCTAACCTAAGAATATACCAATGTATATTTCCTGCTATGCCTTTATGATTGAAGAATATGTATTTTTTAAATGAAAGTATTTTTCTCTAGGTTTTAAGTTTTTATGTATAAGTTTGCCTCCTAATGCCATACAGTCTTATTTTTGTGCTTATCCAAAAAAAAAAAAAAAAAAGGGATGAGTTTTTTATTTGATAGTATTTATATTCTTGGCCTAATTTACCATAAAACACTTATAAAATAGAAACTATTAAGTAATTGGGTAAGGAAACAATAAGGTAGTTATAACTATGAATATTGCATGTTAGAATTAGACCTCATGTAATTGTCATGTAATGTGAATGGATAATTCGAGTGAGAGAATGGACATTTTATTCTTAGTCAAATATAAAAATATATGCACATTTTTTTACCATTTTTTTCATACAAATATATTTAGAGTGTATGTAGGCTTGAATATCAATATGACGAGTAAATAATATTCCTTTATGCGTCATCTTAAAAACAATTTTTAAAAATTATATATATTAACTTCTTAAGTTTGAATTAATTTTATGTTCCAATATTATGAGTAAATAGTATTCCTTTATGCTCCATATAAAAAATAATTTCTAAAAACTATATATATCAACTTCTTAAGTTTGAATTAGATTTATATTGGCACATAAGATGACTAAAGAAAATAAAAGTATCCAACATATATGTTTACAAACATCAAATGGATGTGAGATGTGTAGAATGTGTCAATATAGGATAAGGTAAAGATTTAGTGGGATTTATGTATCCATCCTAGAGGAATAAATAATATAAGTTATAAGAAGAATATAGGTAGGCATAAACTAAAAAATAAATAAATAGAAAAATAAGAAAAAATGAACACAAAATGATATAGAGAAGGAGAGAGATAAAAACACAATTTTTTTTAAAAAAAAAATTCCTTAAATTTAACAAATTATCTATATGCACATAATAGTACTAAAAATATTGCAATAAGAATCATTTTATTAAAATTAGGTGACTACACAATTCTCCTACATTGATGTGTCTACAAGAGTGAATGCATGCACAAATCAAATTAAATTAATACATAATTCATGAACATGCCTTAAGTTACATATGTCTAGAGAAGATTGATTTGTTTAAAATGCATCCATCTACATAGGTGCATTTGTTGTATACTTGAATGTGGACATACCTAAAAGAGATGACCAATCATAAAAAGTATTCAATGTCAAATTAATTTGAAAATGTAGTAATATTAAAAATGAAAATTCAAAGGGGAGGATGAAATTACTATACCTCGTCATAACAATATCACCACTACTCACAAGAAATTAAAATAAATAACAATTTTAAAGAGCATTTTTGAGGAGTTTAGGAAAAGTAATGCACTTCTTGATCAAGGAAGTATACAAATTGATGATTTTTGTACACTTGTTTTTTTAAGTTCACCCAATAATTTTTCACTCCATAATTTTTCTTAGTAAATTTTCTCCATAGTCTTTGATCAATACTTCTCAATAATTATTTCTTAATTTATTTTTTCAGATATATAGATATATGGCCTTTTTTGAGATGAGTAATTTCAATATCTAATCTTATGATCACTCATTTCCAAATATTTAATTAGATTAAAATATTTGTATAATGATATATATCTAAATATTTGAAAATCCTTAGAAAATATGTTTAATCATGTCTATGCAACTTTTTAAAAATATGTTCATCTAAAGCTAAATAGTAATATACACAAGCTATATGTCTAAGTTTAACTATATAGAATAGAAATAATAATGTCAAAATTCATGAAGATATATAAACATATTGAATATGAAGATTAAAATTAAGGTAATGGCACATCCCACATTCATATGGTAGATGATATACAAGTATTAAACCCACATGAAAATATCTATATAGATAGCATTTCGAAAATATAAAGATGTGTTCATCCTCATATGACAGTGAAATACTATAGGAGAATCAAGAAACAAAATGTCTCATTGTATTTTGAATAGAATATACGGATAATTCATATTTCCATATATAAATATGTATTATAGATAACATTGTGTAATGCTCATACTAGGGATGTGTAGGTTAAATATTACACCGTAAATAATTGAAGATATAAAGAGGTATGTTCCATGTGTGAAAATCAAATATGTATCAATGTGTGTGTAAGATAATTAGATACTTTGATATAAAGATATTGTAAATATTTAAAGATAAAAGGGTTTGAGAATGATAATATGTATCAATAAACTTTGCATATAAATATATATGTGGGTATGATGCTGCCATAGGAAATGTATTTGTGTAACTCATGGAGATATATGCAATTTTTTTACATTCAATGGTAAAAAAATCTGCATATATCTCCATGAGTTACACAAATACTTTTCCTATGGGGGCATCATACCCACATATATTTATATGCAAATTTTATTTATAAATATTATCACTTTCAAACCATTTTATCTAGATTTATTTACAATGTATCTATATCAAGGTTGTGTGTGTGTGGCTAAAAATAAGTGCAATTATGATTCCTTTATAGGTTGTAACATGTAAAAAATTCCCTCACTAGAATAAGATATGATAAATGAATAATGTCTAATGAACCATAAGTAACTTTCCCCCACTACATGAAAAGGATATAAAAATGTCATCAATGAAGCTCATAAAATAATTATGGTTATGATTCCTAGATATTCAATAACAT
>JARHVA010006248.1:757500-760000 GCA_037957365.1 Torreya grandis
AAGCATCATTTGAAGAATTCCTCTGACTAAAGAAATTATGATATAAATATTATAAGAGTTATCAAGCCCCATAGATATATGGGCCCGTATATAGATAAATGGAGTAAAAGAGATGGAGCCTATATAGATGGTTTAGTTTCATAGTATAAACTAGAATAAAGTAGGCATATGTTGCAATGGGAGTACATCCCTCTTCTCCTCCTAGATATACAATCCTCTCCTTTACTGTATATAGTTTATCTACTGTCATATCCCAACCATCTAGCTATATATATAGGGTTAGGAAAGTGATACATAGCTTATATTCTATATGGGTGTGGGCCTCACATTTTAATCTAATAATTATAATTTTTATTCAAATTATATAAAAACCTAATAATTTTAACATCAACATATCATTTCATAATGGAATGATAATAACTAGGTCGTTTAGCACTACTCAACTATGGACAATTAGAATTTAGAACTCATAATTTTGGTTTGGGGACTAAATGATAGGATACAACCTAGAAATTTTAGTCAGAGACACACACACACATATGTGTATGTATCTATGTATGCATGCATATATGTATGTATGTATGTATATGGGGATGAGGGATTTAGATAGGTCTCCAACTATAGAAAGTTGGTCATGAAGGGAATATAGCTAGATAGACTTGAGTTATGGGACTATCTAATCCATTCTATAGACTACTAAGTGATATGGATCCTATCCCCTAACTATATATGGGGAGACATTAGGTATACATATTTTTAGGGGCTTCCCTATATCTACATATAAGACTATAGATAGTTTCCCTCTAGACTTATAGTAAGTTAATTACTAACTATAGATGCATATGCATATGCCCCAAATAGATAAGATAATTTAGGTTCAAGTGTTGGAAATTGATTAAAATCCATAAATTTTTGTTAAAAAATTAATCATAACCAATTAATTAATTGATTTTTCCATTCACCATTATTAATAGGATGTGTGATATAGTATTCTAACTATAATAATTATTTGGTAATGTTGAAGATGAGTAAGATCATGTGGTTTGACATGTGGGTGTTGAACTTCATGTAGAAACTACTGATGTTAGTGAAAGACTATATGATAAAGATACAAAAATATGGTATGATTTATGACCTAGATCTTCTTGAATAATTCTCCTTTCGATTCAATGCACAAAGTTGGGGGACAAAAAATGTGTCATTTTGTAACTTTACAAATTTATTCTTGCAAATGGTGTATGCAATTTTTTTTAAATTTTCCAAGACTTGGGCTTGTGATCAAGCATAAAGGGAGTTAATCCTTTGTAGACAATGTATTCCCTTTGATTTTTAAAAATATCTTATGCCCTTTATAAAGTGTGTATGCACTTTTTAAACATCAAATGGTTTATGCCTTTTGCAAAGATAAAATGGCATACACCCTTTTTGTTTCATTAATTTTTACTGTAACACTTATAAAATGCATAGTGGATGATACAGTTCTAGATATTTTTTAGTGAATATTTCTCTCTACCTTCCCATAAACAAAATGTTTTCTTGGATTTGTATCCCACCAATGAGATTTGGCATTTTAGTTACTATCTTAGGTATTTTTGTTTTTAAATTTAAATTTTTCTATTTGTATTTATATTTATTTATGCATTTAGGGTTTTGAAATTAAATTTGAATCAGATTTCCTTGCATTTCCTAAAAAACTCTTTACTTATATAATTATAGATACACAATTGAATGATGGTCCCATTGCATTAAGAAAATATAGAACAACACCTTGAATAATTTGATTTTACATCAGAAGAAGTTTAATTTTATGAACAATAATAGAATGCAAAATATCAAAAATTACAAATAATTTTTAATGGTTTCCATCAATTCTCATTTGATACTTCACATGATTCACTTTAAAATACACCAGAGATTATTTTTAATGAAGTGGGAAATATAACTTCACAACTTGATGCAATGTTGCATCAGAGAGAGGTCCTAAGACAATTTTATTCTGATAAATTGTCATAAGAAGATGTTAATAAAAAAAAAAAAAAGATGTGTGTGATTTTTTTATTAATCCAAAAAAAATAAACCACCATAGATGAATTGTAAACATATTAGTATTGATTGGTACATTCATGAGGGGATACAAAATAACTTGTAGGATAGGTAATTGATGGTGTTTGATGAGCTTTCATGAAACAATAATGAAGTTACATTATACTTTTTGAGAAAGATCTATTGTAATTTTTTGTTGCCAGATATTTCAAATTATTTTGATATAAAGGCCTCCCAAGGTAGGCTATGTTGGTCTTCATTTGATAGAAATGGTGTCAGCCAAGACCAAACCATCCTAGCTAAGTTCATAGAAATAGAAGGATGATAACACATGCTTATATCCCTAAAAGATTGCATTTTAGGGTACATATGGACATCATTGAGGAAGGTATTAGTTTGACACAAATTGTGATTAACCATGATATGAATACGTTAAATAATTTTACTTAGTGTACAT